>JBBPBX010052721.1:0-24099 GCA_038048925.1 Garcialebias charrua
AACAATGGCCCTCATGCACGAAAATGTTCTTATTCTTATCCTAAATTTCTCCTACTTTTGTTCGTACGAAGCGTTCGTACGAACATGCCACGTCAGAACCAACAAAGTCTTCTATCCACAGGAAAAGCGTGTAAACGGGCTGCTTAAAGGTGATGAATTCCACCTGTTCTACTCACCTGCGCGTGCTCGCGTGAATGTAATTTACATAATTTCCACCCCTCAAAACACCATATAAGGCCACGCTTCCTGCCTTCTGACAGCAGGAAGTGTCCATTCATTCAAACTCATGAAGTAAAATGAGGAACTTCACGCGTTCGGAGATCTGCTCTCAGTCGCGCTGTGGCTACCCCCCCCTGCAGGTGTCGGATGGTCAAATATCTTTAATGTTAGTGTAAAGAGAAACAGTAAACAACAACATGGTAAAATATAATGATGCATTTGTATGAATAAGTATAAGCTTAAATGCACATGATATATGTTGCACATAACTAACATAAACTACACAGGTTGTGTGACAGATTATTGCACAGGCATTGAGTAACACTGAGAATGAAGTATGATGGTAAGGTAGTGACATACATCATACAGCCACATCGTGCAGTAGCAATAAAAATATTAGCTGTTGCAGCTAATATTAGAGATAATTAGGTGTCACAGGTATAGCTTGGTGCAATGTTATTGTCAGTTGTTCAGTAATGAACACAAAGTGAATGCTGTTACTGGTAATCTGTTCTGATAGCTATATTGATGAAAAGTCCTGTATCTGTTGAGCCATGTATGCCTACAGCTATAATCAGTGATGACTTCATGAGATTCGTTATAAATAAAATTATTTCAGTTAGAGTGAAAATTCACACCATCCTTCCCACTATTGCCTCTGATTCCCTGTCAGATGAGGCAGCTTCAGAAATGTTACCAGAACCTGATTCATGTTTGGACTGTTGCTGTCCTGTTGAGATCTCTGAAAAGTCAAAAATAATAACTTCATCCAAACCAGCCACATGTCTGCTAGATCCCATCCCAACCAGACTGTTTGAAGAGGTACTTCCCCTAACTAATATCCCCATTATGGATCTACTTAATTTCAGTGGTGGGCAACGCTAATCCAAAAATTAGTTCCGCTATTTCTAAAGCACTAATTAATTTATTTAGGTCCGCAATTTCAAAAGCACTAATGTCTTATGAAAATTAGGGGAAGCTAATTCTAATCCGCTAATTAAATTCAACAATTGGTAGCAGCAAGTTATGCAATATTTGCACTACACTGCCAACTAGCGGTGCATGAACTGTTATACAGTAAGTTGTTTGAGTTTCAGAGTATTTAGTTTGGTTCTCTTCAACAGGTTTGACAAGGACAAAATGTACCCATTCCAAAGTCTGTTAGCTAAACTGCTGACATATTTGGCTGTTTTTTTTTCTTCTTTTGTTACTTTTAGTACCACTAGATCGCATGTGTCAAACTCAAGGCCCGTGGGCCAAATCCGGCCTACCATAACCGTTTCTGTGGCTCTCTACACCCTAGAACTTCAAGATAACAGTTGTAAGCATGTTGCTCTCAGGTGGTGGGTCCCCATCCCTACACTCCCTGGTCTCTCTGTTAATTGTCTTGCTTATCTCCTCCATTTTGTTGTCCAGGTGTTTGTGATTGTCATGCTGTGTGTTCATGTACCTGTATATAAAGTCAGGGATTTTTTAATTGATAAAGCTCTGTATATGTTGTATAACACAATCATTGTTCCACATTTAATCTATTGTATTGAGGTTTGGGGAAAAGCGTGCAAAACAATTACAAAGCCTGTTTTTATTTTACAAAAGAGAGCTGTAAGAGTAATCACCAGAAAACATTTCAGTCACCCATCAAACACCTTGTTTCTTCAGCTAAATTTATTGAAATTCCAGGAATTGGTAGAATATAGTATTTTATCAGTTATGTATAGGGCTCATAATAACACATTACCTTTAAATATCCAAAGAAATTTAGACAAAGTTATTACAATCTTAAAGGGACAGATATTCATCAAACCACAATTCAGAACCAGCTTAAAGGGACGGTCTACCTCAATTCAGGGAGTTGGATTGTGGAATGTTCTGGAGAGTGATGTTAAAAATGCAAAATCAATTCATTCATTCATTCATTCAACCTTTATTTATACAGGCTAGCCTCGTTGAGTCACGGGGACTCATTTACAAGAGGGACCTGTCTCACTCACACCAAACAACCATCCACTCTCACACTCACACCTAGGGTCAATTTAGAGTCACCAATCAGCCTAACAAGCATGTTTTTTGGTCTGTGGGAGGAAACCGGAGTACCCGGAGGAAACCCACGCATGCACGGGGAGAACATGCAAACTCCACCCAGAAAGGCCCCGGACCGGGATTTGAACCGGCAACCTTCTCGCTGAGAGGCAGCAGCTCTACCAGTTGTGCCACCGTGCTGCCCAATGTATACATTTAAGAAAAAGGTCAAAAAGGACTTGCTCAAAAACTATATATGATGTAGCTTAGTGTGTTTGTGTATTACAGTTAGAAAAATTAAGTAGAGTTATTCATTTTGTGATGTAGTTTGAAGGTTATCATTGGTTGAACAAACTGTGAAATAAGGGGCAGATATAATAAGATTTCATCTTCTTTCTGCTCCTTTCATTTTATCCTACTTGTATTCTTGTATCTGATGAAACTGTTTTGTATTGTTCTTTTAAAATGAATGAATAAACATCAAATCAAATCAAATCAACGGCCCAGTCAGAGTCCAGAACCTGAACCTGAAGGTGGGACCTTCAGAGAGCTGAGCAGAAACCTCAAAGAACTGAAGCAACAATGGAAAGAAGAGTGGGTCAGAACTCCTCCAGAACCAGGAGAGAGACTGATGAAGTCCTGCAGACTGATGAAGTCAGAGAACCACAGAGGATTCTGCTGCTGAAGGAGGTTCTGTTGGGTCAGAGGCACAAGCTGAGGTTAAATTTTAATGATTTTAGAACTTGTTAAAGATCATCCATCCAGCTAACTGTCTATCCATCCATCCATTCAGCTAAAAGTCTATTCATCCTTGTATCTGATGAAACTGTTTTGTATTGTTCTTTTAAAATGAATGAATGAACATCAAATCAAATCAAAAATAAGTCTGTATCTCTGTGTTTATCATTGTCCTGCACTTGTCTCCTGTTGCCTCTGTCTCCTGAGTTCCTTGTGATTCCCTGAGTATGTAAGTTTGCTGCCCTGCGGACGCCATTTTGAAGAGTCCTAATGGTGAACTACTTTTTTTAAATCCAGCAGATTTGACCATTTCGTGAAACTCTCAAGCTCAGAAAAACTTGTACTATAACGTCAGCTATGAAATATATTTTTTCTCAGCAAAGAAACAATTGTTTTACCGTGTTTTGTTGTAAAATCCTGGCTTCTTTGGCAGTCGCGGACGCCATTTTGAAGAGTGCTAATGTGGCGAACTTTTTTTTAAATCCAGACGCGTCACGTAGGCCGCTGAGAAACATCCACAAGTTCAGTTCACCCTCCATGTTAAAAAGTCTTCGTCTGACTCTTCGAAAACAAGCAATAAGGCTCCAGAGTAACACACTGGCTGCTAACTGCTATAGAGAGAGCACACACCAAGAGACTGAGGGGGACGCTTTTTTGTGACGGACCACATCCGGCGCTGCTCGTAAATACGTTATTTCGTTTTTACTGATAGATAATTAGTTATTAGCGGTACTGCATTTTAAATAAAAATAGCACAAACCCGCTTATGAATTATAAAACTTAGTCAATCCGCTGTAAAGCTAACAGATTATTTAGCTACGCTAAAAGCGGATTAGCGCAACAGCGCTACCTAGCGGTGGGAGGCCCACCACTGCTTAATTTGTTTTGAAGGAATGGTTACATACCACAGCTTTTTCAGGTTGCTATATTACCTATAATTAAGAAACCTGATCTTAGTTTAGGAATTCTAGCCAATTATAGACCTATATCTAATCTAACTTTCATCTACAAAATTATTGAGAAAATCATTGCAAATCAGTTGTGTGACCATCTGAACAGAAATAATCTGTTTGAGGAGTTTCAGTCAGGGTTTAGTGCTCATCGTAGCACAGAAACAACACTGTAAAAGATACTAATGATATTCTCATGGCCTCTGAAAATGAACTTGTGTCGATACTGGTCCTGTTAGACCTCAGTGCTGCATTTGATACAGTTGATCACAATATTCTATTACAGAAGATTTAATATGATATGGGGATCACAGGAATGGCTCCAAAATACTTTAGAGCATACAAAGTATTTATTTGATAGATTTCAGTTTGCAAATGTAAATACTGAAACTTCTTCATACACCAAAGTTAGTCATGGAGTTCCTCTGGGTTTAGTGATTGGCCGAATATTTTTTACTTTACATGTGCTTCCATTAAGCAAAGTTATTAAACAGCATGGGATACATTTTCATTGTTATGATGATGATACACAGTTATATTTGTCCATGAAACCCAGTGAATCCAATCAGTTACTTAGAACACAAGTGTGTCTTGTTCTGGATGACCCTTAATTTTCTTCTTTTAAACTCAGACAAGAAAGAGGTTGTGGCTTTTGGCCCTGAACATCTTAGGAATAAACTTTGCCCACCCACCGCGAGGATCTTCCATAGACCAATAAGCGCCAGTTGAGTTCATCTGTGACCAGCACGTGGTGCTGTTGGACCAGATAATACTGAGAACCTCCTGCCACATCAGCACATCCTATCGATGTTTGCAACAAATTACACATGCGAAGTAACAGCTTCTGTGGCTCGTTGGTCTAGGGGTATGATTCTCGCTTTGGGTGCGAGAGGTCCCGGGTTCAAATCCCGGACGAGCCCCTTTCTTTATCTCCCAGGCTCTGAACCAGAATCTCTCCCCCTTGGTTTACCTGACTCTGTCAAGAACCTGTTCCCTGTTTAGGGTTACCCCACTCCCCTGCAGATGCGCTCAGTCATTCTCTACAAAGGAGCTATTGAAAAAATGAATTTACATTTTAGAGAATGTGGTAAAACTCTACAAAGAAACAAAACGACTAGTTTCTCCCTTTTATAAATATTCTAACAGCACAGACCACAAGAAAAAGCCGGCCTTTTCTTTCTCCTTCAGGCTCTGACGCTGGATGCCTGTTCAGTCTCGGACATCTACCATTCCAGACGAAGGTTTTCAAACATCAATAGTTCACCTCATATTATGGTTTAAAAACTACCTACCCCTGAACATTGCTGCAAGCTGAAATCCCAAACGTCTGAAAATCTTTAGTGAATTACTCACTCCTGTCAGAAAACACAGACTCCTTATACACCCCAGGTTGGCACAGTTTGCAAATCTGATTTAGCCTTTTTGTAAAACTCTAAATGCATTCTCATACAACAAAGCTCATGTTGCTCATTTTCAAATTCAATTCAATTAAAATACTTTATTAATTCCAAAGTGGAAATTAATTGTTATTGTTGCTCATCATCATCCTGGTTTCGTTAGAGTTGTTATAGATGCTGATGGCTGTAGGCAGGAAGGATCTCCTGCAGCGGTTCGTCCCACAGTGGATCTGAAGAAACTGGCTGCAGAGGCCGATCTGTCCACCTGGACATGGTGGGTCTCCTTGGTAGCAGGATCGCCTGAATGTTGAGCAGAACTCTTCACCGAGCAGCGGTCACTCCTCCCAGCAACTTGTTGAAAGACACTATTTCACCCATCTCTGATGCCGTATCATCAAGTTTTTAGTTTATAATTTATTTGTAACAGAATTTAACACAGACTCTTGTCACTTCTAAATCAAAACTTACTGAATAATTCAAGCTTTTAATTTAATTTGATTAATTTAATTATTTATTGTTGCTTCAGCTTAAGCTCAGTCGGTCAAAGAGGGTGGGCCAGATTTAATGCCTTTAGAATACTTTCTTGTGGAACAGATACAATGGCAACAAGGGCCAGATTTGGCCTAAGAGGCTTGAGTTGCCTGTTGGGTTAATCTGTGACCAGCAGGTGGTGGTGTTGTACCAGGTGACAATTTGAAAACAACCTGCCACATCAGCACATTGTATAGATGTTTGGATCAAAATACACATGGGGGAAAAGATGCATAAGGCTCGTTGGTCTAGGGGTATGATTCTCGCTTAGGGTGCGAGAGGTCCCGGGTTCAAATCCCGGACGAGCCCATTTCTCTCTCCATGAGGCTCTGATCCAGAATATCTCCTTGCTTTACATGTTTTAGAGGTTTGAGGTCTCCAACTGACTCTCAGCACAGACTGTAAGGTTCAAGTTATGTTTATATGTCATATGCAGCTTAACACAACAGTGCAATAAAATGTTCAGGATGAGAAGAACCGATTTGACTTGCTAATAGCAAAGAACAAACAAGAAATACTAAAACATGCAATAAGGGTACAAAACAAAATAACAAAAAGTGCAACAGTAAAAACGATATTTCCAAGGTCCCAAAGAGAAACAGTAAACAACAACATGGTAAAATATAATGATGCATTTGTATGAATAAGTATAAGCTTAAATGCACATGATATATGTTGCACATAACTAACATAAACTACACAGGTTGTGTGACAGATTATTGCACAGGCATTGAGTAACACTGAGAATGAAGTATGATGGTAAGGTAGTGACATACATCATACAGCCACATCGTGCAGTAGCAATAAAAATATTAGCTGTTGCAGCTAATATTAGAGATAATTAGGTGTCACAGGTATAGCTTGGTGCAATGTTATTGTCAGTTGTTCAGTAATGAACACAAAGTGAATGCTGTTACTGGTAATCTGTTCTGATAGCTATATTGATGAAAAGTCCTGTATCTGTTGAGCCATGTATGCCTACAGCTATAATCAGTGATGACTTCATGAGATTCGTTATAAATAAAATTATTTCAGTTAGAGTGAAAATTCACACCATCCTTCCCACTATTGCCTCTGATTCCCTGTCAGATGAGGCAGCTTCAGAAATGTTACCAGAACCTGATTCATGTTTGGACTGTTGCTGTCCTGTTGAGATCTCTGAAAAGTCAAAAATAATAACTTCATCCAAACCAGCCACATGTCTGCTAGATCCCATCCCAACCAGACTGTTTGAAGAGGTACTTCCCCTAACTAATATCCCCATTATGGATCTACTTAATTTGTTTTGAAGGAATGGTTACATACCACAGCTTTTTCAGGTTGCTATATTACCTATAATTAAGAAACCTGATCTTAGTTTAGGAATTCTAGCCAATTATAGACCTATATCTAATCTAACTTTCATCTACAAAATTATTGAGAAAATCATTGCAAATCAGTTGTGTGACCATCTGAACAGAAATAATCAGTTTGAGGAGTTTCAGTCAGGGTTTAGTGCTCATCGTAGCACAGAAACAACACTGTAAAAGATACTAATGATATTCTCATGGCCTCTGAAAATGAACTTGTGTCGATACTGGTCCTGTTAGACCTCAGTGCTGCCTTTGATACAGTTGATCGCAATATTCTATTACAGAAGCTTTAATATGATATGGGGATCACAGGAATGGCTCCAAAATACTTTAGAGCATACAAAGTATTTATTTGATAGATTTCAGTTTGCAAATGTAAATACTGAAACTTCTTCATACACCAAAGTTAGTCATGGAGTTCCTCTGGGTTTAGTGATTGGCCGAATATTTTTTACTTTACATGTGCTTCCATTAAGCAAAGTTATTAAACAGCATGGGATACATTTTCATTGTTATGATGATGATACACAGTTATATTTGTCCATGAAACCCAGTGAATCCAATCAGTTACTTAGAACACAAGTGTGTCTTGTTCTGGATGACCCTTAATTTTTTTCTTTTAAACTCAGTCAAGAAAGAGGTTGTGGCTTTTGGCCCTGAACATCTTAGGAATAAACTTTGCCCACCCACCGCGAGGATCTTCCATAGACCAATAAGCGCCAGTTGAGTTCATCTGTGACCAGCACGTGGTGCTGTTGGACCAGATAATACTGAGAACCTCCTGCCACATCAGCACATCCTATCGATGTTTGCAACAAATTACACATGCGAAGTAACAGCTTCTGTGGCTCGTTGGTCTAGGGGTATGATTCTCGCTTTGGGTGCGAGAGGTCCCGGGTTCAAATCCCGGACGAGCCCCTTTCTTTATCCCCCAGGCTCTGAACCAGAATCTCTCCCCCTTGGTTTACCTGACTCTGTCAAGAACCTGTACCCTGTTTAGGGTTAAGCCCGAGATACACGCATGCGTCCTCAGGTACGCCACTCTACGCGCGCATTTTGTGCGCATGTGTTTTGCTGATATGCTTCAGCATATGTCAGAAACTATCAGCTTTCAAACGCTCGCGTTCTCCTTGTTGTAATATGAGCAGCTGGTCACGGAGGGGACTCAACTGAGCTCGCTGATGATTGACAGCCAGCTCATGTAGCTCGCTGATTGGTTACTTGCTGACACGCCTACTGAAATGATTGACAGCCAGCTCATGTAGCGCCTTGAAGACCGCGGCAGTGTTCATGCGGTGTTTCTATTATATATGTTGTAAAAAGTTCTCTCAGAAATAAAAATAATAACAGGGAGTGCTTTTCCTGCAGCACACAGCCCACCAGGGATATTTAAAACATCGCGCACCCAGGTAGGACCTGAATTCATTCATTTCAATCATCGAGTGAACGGAGGAAGAAGCGGTTACTTGACTTTAGGCAAAAAAACAAAAGAAAAGGCCCGATCAGCGATAAAGAAGGGGAATTTATTAAATTTGTGTAACATGGAAAACAGTCCGGCGCCGGGGAAGTTTATGTTCAGACACCGCGCATCGCGTGTGCGTAGTAAAAAAATACTTTTGCGCATACGTGCCCTGAGGGGCTACGCAGGGCTACGCTTTTGCCACAGCGTACGTACGCTGCGTATAGGCGTATCGTGAGGACGCTCAAGTGTATCTCGGGCTTCACCCCACTCCCCTGCAGATGCGCTCAGTCATTCTCTACAAAGGAGCTATTGAAAAAATGAATTTACATTTTAGAGAATGTGGTAAAACTCTACAAAGAAACAAAACGACTAGTTTCTCCCTTTTATAAATATTCTAACAGCACAGACCACAAGAAAAAGCCGGCCTTTTCTTTCTCCTTCAGGCTCTGACGCTGGATGCCTGTTCAGTCTCGGACATCTACCATTCCAGATGAAGGTTTTCAAACATCAATAGTTCACCTCATATTATGGTTTATAAACTACCTACCCCTGAACATTGCTGCAAGCTGAAATCCCAAACGTCTGAAAATCTTTAGTGAATTACTCACTCCTGTCAGAAAACACAGACTCCTTATACACCCCAGGTTGGCACAGTTTGCAAATCTGATTTAGCCTTTTTGTAAAACTCTAAATGCATTCTCATACAACAAAGCTCATGTTGCTCATTTTCAAATGCAATTCAATTAAAATACTTTATCAATTCCAAAGTGGAAATTAATTGTTATTGTTGCTCATCATCATCCTGGTTTCGTTAGAGTTGTTATAGATGCTGATGGCTGTAGGCAGGAAGGATCTCCTGCAGCGGTTCGTCCCACAGTGGATCTGAAGAAACTGGCTGCAGAGGCCGATCTGTCCACCTGGACATGGTGGGTCTCCTTGGTAGCAGGATCGCCTGAATGTTGAGCAGAACTCTTCACCGAGCAGTGGTCACTCCTCCCAGCAACTTGTTGAAAGACACTATTTCACCCATCTCTGATGCCGTATCATCAAGTTTTTAGTTTATAATTTATTTGTAACAGAATTTAACACAGACTCTTGTCACTTCTAAATCAAAACTTACTGAATAAGTCAAGCTTTTAATTTAATTTGATTAATTTAATTATTTATTGTTGCTTCAGCTTAAGCTCAGTCTGTCAAAGAGGGTGGGCCAGATTTAATGCCTTTAGAATACTTTCTTGTGGGACAGATAAAATGGCAACAAGGGCCAGATTTGGCCTAGGAGGCTCGAGTTGCCTGTTGGGTTAATCTGTGACCAGCAGGTGGTGGTGTTGTACCAGGTGACAATTTGAAAACAACCTGCCACATCAGCACATTGTATAGATGTTTGGATCAAAATACACATGGGGGAAAAGATGCATAAGGCTCGTTGGTCTAGGGGTATGATTCTCGCTTAGGGTGCGAGAGGTCCCGGGTTCAAATCCCGGACGAGCCCATTTCTCTCTCCATGAGGCTCTGATCCAGAAAATCTCCTTGCTTTACATGTTTTAGAGGTTTGAGGTCTCCAACTGACTCTCAGCACAGACTGTAAGGTTCAAGTTATGTTTATATGTCATATGCAGCTTAACACAACAGTGCAATAAAATGTTCAGGATGAGAAGAACCGATTTGACTTGCTAATAGCAAAGAACAAACAAGAAATACTAAAACATGCAATAAGGGTACAAAACAAAATAACAAAAAGTGCAACAGTAAAAACGATATTTCCAAGGTCCCAAAGAGAAACAGTAAACAACAACATGGTAAAATATAATGATGCATTTGTATGAATAAGTATAAGCTTAAATGCACATGATATATGTTGCACATAACTAACATAAACTACACAGGTTGTGTGACAGATTATTGCACAGGCATTGAGTAACACTGAGAATGAAGTATGATGGTAAGGTAGTGGCATACATCATACAGCCACATAGTGCAGTAGCAATAAAAATATTAGCTGTTGCAGCTAATATTAGAGATAATTAGGTGTCACAGGTATAGCTTGGTGCAATGCTATTGTCAGTTGTTCAGTAATGAACACAAAGTGAATGCTGTTACTGGTAATCTGTTCTGATAGCTATATTGATGAAAAGTCCTGTATCTGTTGAGCCATGTATGCCTACAGCTATAATCAGTGATGACTTCATGAGATTCGTTATAAATAAAATTATTTCAGTTAGAGTGAAAATTCACACCATCCTTCCCACTATTGCCTCTGATTCCCTGTCAGATGAGGCAGCTTCAGAAATGTTACCAGAACCTGATTCATGTTTGGACTGTTGCTGTCCTGTTGAGATCTCTGAAAAGTCAAAAATAATAACTTCATCCAAACCAGCCACATGTCTGCTAGATCCCATCCCAACCAGACTGTTTGAAGAGGTACTTCCCCTAACTAATATCCCCATTATGGATCTACTTAATTTGTTTTGAAGGAATGGTTACATACCACAGCTTTTTCAGGTTGCTATATTACCTATAATTAAGAAACCTGATCTTAGTTTAGGAATTCTAGCCAATTATAGACCTATATCTAATCTAACTTTCATCTACAAAATTATTGAGAAAATCATTGCAAATCAGTTGTGTGACCATCTGAACAGAAATAATCAGTTTGAGGAGTTTCAGTCAGGGTTTAGTGCTCATCGTAGCACAGAAACAACACTGTAAAAGATACTAATGATATTCTCATGGCCTCTGAAAATGAACTTGTGTCGATACTGGTCCTGTTAGACCTCAGTGCTGCATTTGATACAGTTGATCACAATATTCTATTACAGAAGATTTAATATGATATGGGGATCACAGGAATGGCTCCAAAATACTTTAGAGCATACAAAGTATTTATTTGATAGATTTCAGTTTGCAAATGTAAATACTGAAACTTCTTCATACACCAAAGTTAGTCATGGAGTTCCTCTGGGTTTAGTGATTGGCCGAATATTTTTTACTTTACATGTGCTTCCATTAAGCAAAGTTATTAAACAGCATGGGATACATTTTCATTGTTATGATGATGATACACAGTTATATTTGTCCATGAAACCCAGTGAATCCAATCAGTTACTTAGAACACAAGTGTGTCTTGTTCTGGATGACCCTTAATTTTCTTCTTTTAAACTCAGACAAGAAAGAGGTTGTGGCTTTTGGCCCTGAACATCTTAGGAATAAACTTTGCCCACCCACCGCGAGGATCTTCCATAGACCAATAAGCGCCAGTTGAGTTCATCTGTGACCAGCACGTGGTGCTGTTGGACCAGATAATACTGAGAACCTCCTGCCACATCAGCACATCCTATCGATGTTTGCAACAAATTACACATGCGAAGTAACAGCTTCTGTGGCTCGTTGGTCTAGGGGTATGATTCTCGCTTTGGGTGCGAGAGGTCCCGGGTTCAAATCCCGGACGAGCCCCTTTCTTTATCTCCCAGGCTCTGAACCAGAATCTCTCCCCCTTGGTTTACCTGACTCTGTCAAGAACCTGTTCCCTGTTTAGGGTTACCCCACTCCCCTGCAGATGCGCTCAGTCATTCTCTACAAAGGAGCTATTGAAAAAATGAATTTACATTTTAGAGAATGTGGTAAAACTCTACAAAGAAACAAAACGACTAGTTTCTCCCTTTTATAAATATTCTAACAGCACAGACCACAAGAAAAAGCCGGCCTTTTCTTTCTCCTTCAGGCTCTGACGCTGGATGCCTGTTCAGTCTCGGACATCTACCATTCCAGATGAAGGTTTTCAAACATCAATAGTTCACCTCATATTATGGTTTATAAACTACCTACCCCTGAACATTGCTGCAAGCTGAAATCCCAAACGTCTGAAAATCTTTAGTGAATTACTCACTCCTGTCAGAAAACACAGACTCCTTATACACCCCAGGTTGGCACAGTTTGCAAATCTGATTTAGCCTTTTTGTAAAACTCTAAATGCATTCTCATACAACAAAGCTCATGTTGCTCATTTTCAAATTCATCCATCTTCTTCCGCTTATCCGGGGTCGGGTCGCGGGGGTAGCAGCCTAAGTATTTTCAAATTCAATTCAATTAAAATACTTTATTAATTCCAAAGTGGAAATTAATTGTTATTGTTGCTCATCATCATCCTGGTTTCGTTAGAGTTGTTATAGATGCTGATGGCTGTAGGCAGGAAGGATCTCCTGCAGCGGTTCGTCCCACAGTGGATCTGAAGAAACTGGCTGCAGAGGCCGATCTGTCCACCTGGACATGGTGGGTCTCCTTGGTAGCAGGATCGCCTGAATGTTGAGCAGAACTCTTCACCGAGCAGCGGTCACTCCTCCCAGCAACTTGTTGAAAGACACTATTTCACCCATCTCTGATGCCGTATCATCAAGTTTTTAGTTTATAATTTATTTGTAACAGAATTTAACACAGACTCTTGTCACTTCTAAATCAAAACTTACTGAATAATTCAAGCTTTTAATTTAATTTGATTAATTTAATTATTTATTGTTGCTTCAGCTTAAGCTCAGTCTGTCAAAGAGGGTGGGCCAGATTTAATGCCTTTAGAATACTTTCTTGTGGGACAGATAAAATGGCAACAAGGGCCAGATTTGGCCTAGGAGGCTCGAGTTGCCTGTTGGGTTAATCTGTGACCAGCAGGTGGTGGTGTTGTACCAGGTGACAATTTGAAAACAACCTGCCACATCAGCACATTGTACAGATGTTTGGATCAAAATACACATGGGGGAAAAGATGCACAAGGCTCGTTGGTCTAGGGGTATGATTCTCGCTTAGGGTGCGAGAGGTCCCGGGTTCAAATCCCGGACGAGCCCATTTCTCTCTCCATGAGGCTCTGATCCAGAAAATCTCCTTGCTTTACATGTTTTAGAGGTTTGAGGTCTCCAACTGACTCTCAGCACAGACTGTAAGGTTCAAGTTATGTTTATATGTCATATGCAGCTTAACACAACAGTGCAATAAAATGTTCAGGATGAGAAGAACCGATTTGACTTGCTAATAGCAAAGAACAAACAAGAAATACTAAAACATGCAATAAGGGTACAAAACAAAATAACAAAAAGTGCAACAGTAAAAACGATATTTCCAAGGTCCCAAAGAGAAACAGTAAACAACAACATGGTAAAATATAATGATGCATTTGTATGAATAAGTATAAGCTTAAATGCACATGATATATGTTGCACATAACTAACATAAACTACACAGGTTGTGTGACAGATTATTGCACAGGCATTGAGTAACACTGAGAATGAAGTATGATGGTAAGGTAGTGACATACATCATACAGCCACATCGTGCAGTAGCAATAAAAATATTAGCTGTTGCAGCTAATATTAGAGATAATTAGGTGTCACAGGTATAGCTTGGTGCAATGTTATTGTCAGTTGTTCAGTAATGAACACAAAGTGAATGCTGTTACTGGTAATCTGTTCTGATAGCTATATTGATGAAAAGTCCTGTATCTGTTGAGCCATGTATGCCTACAGCTATAATCAGTGATGACTTCATGAGATTCGTTATAAATAAAATTATTTCAGTTAGAGTGAAAATTCACACCATCCTTCCCACTATTGCCTCTGATTCCCTGTCAGATGAGGCAGCTTCAGAAATGTTACCAGAACCTGATTCATGTTTGGACTGTTGCTGTCCTGTTGAGATCTCTGAAAAGTCAAAAATAATAACTTCATCCAAACCAGCCACATGTCTGCTAGATCCCATCCCAACCAGACTGTTTGAAGAGGTACTTCCCCTAACTAATATCCCCATTATGGATCTACTTAATTTGTTTTGAAGGAATGGTTACATACCACAGCTTTTTCAGGTTGCTATATTACCTATAATTAAGAAACCTGATCTTAGTTTAGGAATTCTAGCCAATTATAGACCTATATCTAATCTAACTTTCATCTACAAAATTATTGAGAAAATCATTGCAAATCAGTTGTGTGACCATCTGAACAGAAATAATCAGTTTGAGGAGTTTCAGTCAGGGTTTAGTGCTCATCGTAGCACAGAAACAACACTGTAAAAGATACTAATGATATTCTCATGGCCTCTGAAAATGAACTTGTGTCGATACTGGTCCTGTTAGACCTCAGTGCTGCCTTTGATACAGTTGATCGCAATATTCT
Organism: Garcialebias charrua; assembly: GCA_038048925.1. Lineage (NCBI taxonomy): Eukaryota > Metazoa > Chordata > Actinopteri > Cyprinodontiformes > Rivulidae > Garcialebias > Garcialebias charrua. The sequence goes on from JBBPBX010052721.1 coordinate 14,824, forward strand.
ATTACAGAAGCTTTAATATGATATGGGGATCACAGGAATGGCTCCAAAATACTTTAGAGCATACAAAGTATTTATTTGATAGATTTCAGTTTGCAAATGTAAATACTGAAACTTCTTCATACACCAAAGTTAGTCATGGAGTTCCTCTGGGTTTAGTGATTGGCCGAATATTTTTTACTTTACATGTGCTTCCATTAAGCAAAGTTATTAAACAGCATGGGATACATTTTCATTGTTATGATGATGATACACAGTTATATTTGTCCATGAAACCCAGTGAATCCAATCAGTTACTTAGAACACAAGTGTGTCTTGTTCTGGATGACCCTTAATTTTTTTCTTTTAAACTCAGTCAAGAAAGAGGTTGTGGCTTTTGGCCCTGAACATCTTAGGAATAAACTTTGCCCACCCACCGCGAGGATCTTCCATAGACCAATAAGCGCCAGTTGAGTTCATCTGTGACCAGCACGTGGTGCTGTTGGACCAGATAATACTGAGAACCTCCTGCCACATCAGCACATCCTATCGATGTTTGCAACAAATTACACATGCGAAGTAACAGCTTCTGTGGCTCGTTGGTCTAGGGGTATGATTCTCGCTTTGGGTGCGAGAGGTCCCGGGTTCAAATCCCGGACGAGCCCCTTTCTTTATCCCCCAGGCTCTGAACCAGAATCTCTCCCCCTTGGTTTACCTGACTCTGTCAAGAACCTGTACCCTGTTTAGGGTTAAGCCCGAGATACACGCATGCGTCCTCAGGTACGCCACTCTACGCGCGCATTTTGTGCGCATGTGTTTTGCTGATATGCTTCAGCATATGTCAGAAACTATCAGCTTTCAAACGCTCGCGTTCTCCTTGTTGTAATATGAGCAGCTGGTCACGGAGGGGACTCAACTGACCTCGCTGATGATTGACAGCCAGCTCATGTAGCTCGCTGATTGGTTACTTGCTGACACGCCTACTGAAATGATTGACAGCCAGCTCATGTAGCGCCTTGAAGACCGCGGCAGTGTTCATGCGGTGTTTCTATTATATATGTTGTAAAAAGTTCTCTCAGAAATAAAAATAATAACAGGGAGCGCTTTTCCTGCAGCACACAGCCCACCAGGGATATTTAAAACATCGCGCACCCAGGTAGGACCTGAATTCATTCATTTCAATCATCGAGTGAACGGAGGAAGAAGCGGTTACTTGACTTTAGGCAAAAAAACAAAAGAAAAGGCCCGATCAGCGATAAAGAAGGGGAATTTATTAAATTTGTGTAACATGGAAAACAGTCCGGCGCCGGGGAAGTTTATGTTCAGACACCGCGCATCGCGTGTGCGTAGTAAAAAAATACTTTTGCGCGTACGTGCCCTGAGGGGCTACGCAGGGCTACGCTTTTGCCACAGCGTACGTACGCTGCGTATAGGCGTATCGTGAGGACGCTCAAGTGTATCTCGGGCTTCACCCCACTCCCCTGCAGATGCGCTCAGTCATTCTCTACAAAGGAGCTATTGAAAAAATGAATTTACATTTTAGAGAATGTGGTAAAACTCTACAAAGAAACAAAACGACTAGTTTCTCCCTTTTATAAATATTCTAACAGCACAGACCACAAGAAAAAGCCGGCCTTTTCTTTCTCCTTCAGGCTCTGACGCTGGATGCCTGTTCAGTCTCGGACATCTACCATTCCAGATGAAGGTTTTCAAACATCAATAGTTCACCTCATATTATGGTTTATAAACTACCTACCCCTGAACATTGCTGCAAGCTGAAATCCCAAACGTCTGAAAATCTTTAGTGAATTACTCACTCCTGTCAGAAAACACAGACTCCTTATACACCCCAGGTTGGCACAGTTTGCAAATCTGATTTAGCCTTTTTGTAAAACTCTAAATGCATTCTCATACAACAAAGCTCATGTTGCTCATTTTCAAATGCAATTCAATTAAAATACTTTATCAATTCCAAAGTGGAAATTAATTGTTATTGTTGCTCATCATCATCCTGGTTTCGTTAGAGTTGTTATAGATGCTGATGGCTGTAGGCAGGAAGGATCTCCTGCAGCGGTTCGTCCCACAGTGGATCTGAAGAAACTGGCTGCAGAGGCCGATCTGTCCACCTGGACATGGTGGGTCTCCTTGGTAGCAGGATCGCCTGAATGTTGAGCAGAACTCTTCACCGAGCAGTGGTCACTCCTCCCAGCAACTTGTTGAAAGACACTATTTCACCCATCTCTGATGCCGTATCATCAAGTTTTTAGTTTATAATTTATTTGTAACAGAATTTAACACAGACTCTTGTCACTTCTAAATCAAAACTTACTGAATAAGTCAAGCTTTTAATTTAATTTGATTAATTTAATTATTTATTGTTGCTTCAGCTTAAGCTCAGTCTGTCAAAGAGGGTGGGCCAGATTTAATGCCTTTAGAATACTTTCTTGTGGGACAGATAAAATGGCAACAAGGGCCAGATTTGGCCTAGGAGGCTCGAGTTGCCTGTTGGGTTAATCTGTGACCAGCAGGTGGTGGTGTTGTACCAGGTGACAATTTGAAAACAACCTGCCACATCAGCACATTGTACAGATGTTTGGATCAAAATACACATGGGGGAAAAGATGCATAAGGCTCGTTGGTCTAGGGGTATGATTCTCGCTTAGGGTGCGAGAGGTCCCGGGTTCAAATCCCGGACGAGCCCATTTCTCTCTCCATGAGGCTCTGATCCAGAATATCTCCTTGCTTTACATGTTTTAGAGGTTTGAGGTCTCCAACTGACTCTCAGCACAGACTGTAAGGTTCAAGTTATGTTTATATGTCATATGCAGCTTAACACAACAGTGCAATAAAATGTTCAGGATGAGAAGAACCGATTTGACTTGCTAATAGCAAAGAACAAACAAGAAATACTAAAACATGCAATAAGGGTACAAAACAAAATAACAAAAAGTGCAACAGTAAAAACGATATTTCCAAGGTCCCAAAGAGAAACAGTAAACAACAACATGGTAAAATATAATGATGCATTTGTATGAATAAGTATAAGCTTAAATGCACATGATATATGTTGCACATAACTAACATAAACTACACAGGTTGTGTGACAGATTATTGCACAGGCATTGAGTAACACTGAGAATGAAGTATGATGGTAAGGTAGTGACATACATCATACAGCCACATCGTGCAGTAGCAATAAAAATATTAGCTGTTGCAGCTAATATTAGAGATAATTAGGTGTCACAGGTATAGCTTGGTGCAATGTTATTGTCAGTTGTTCAGTAATGAACACAAAGTGAATGCTGTTACTGGTAATCTGTTCTGATAGCTATATTGATGAAAAGTCCTGTATCTGTTGAGCCATGTATGCCTACAGCTATAATCAGTGATGACTTCATGAGATTCGTTATAAATAAAATTATTTCAGTTAGAGTGAAAATTCACACCATCCTTCCCACTATTGCCTCTGATTCCCTGTCAGATGAGGCAGCTTCAGAAATGTTACCAGAACCTGATTCATGTTTGGACTGTTGCTGTCCTGTTGAGATCTCTGAAAAGTCAAAAATAATAACTTCATCCAAACCAGCCACATGTCTGCTAGATCCCATCCCAACCAGACTGTTTGAAGAGGTACTTCCCCTAACTAATATCCCCATTATGGATCTACTTAATTTGTTTTGAAGGAATGGTTACATACCACAGCTTTTTCAGGTTGCTATATTACCTATAATTAAGAAACCTGATCTTAGTTTAGGAATTCTAGCCAATTATAGACCTATATCTAATCTAACTTTCATCTACAAAATTATTGAGAAAATCATTGCAAATCAGTTGTGTGACCATCTGAACAGAAATAATCTGTTTGAGGAGTTTCAGTCAGGGTTTAGTGCTCATCGTAGCACAGAAACAACACTGTAAAAGATACTAATGATATTCTCATGGCCTCTGAAAATGAACTTGTGTCGATACTGGTCCTGTTAGACCTCAGTGCTGCCTTTGATACAGTTGATCGCAATATTCTATTACAGAAGCTTTAATATGATATGGGGATCACAGGAATGGCTCCAAAATACTTTAGAGCATACAAAGTATTTATTTGATAGATTTCAGTTTGCAAATGTAAATACTGAAACTTCTTCATACACCAAAGTTAGTCATGGAGTTCCTCTGGGTTTAGTGATTGGCCGAATATTTTTTACTTTACATGTGCTTCCATTAAGCAAAGTTATTAAACAGCATGGGATACATTTTCATTGTTATGATGATGATACACAGTTATATTTGTCCATGAAACCCAGTGAATCCAATCAGTTACTTAGAACACAAGTGTGTCTTGTTCTGGATGACCCTTAATTTTTTTCTTTTAAACTCAGTCAAGAAAGAGGTTGTGGCTTTTGGCCCTTAACATCTTAGGAATAAACTTTGCCACCCACCGCGAGGATCTTCCATAGACCAATAAGCGCCAGTTGAGTTCATCTGTGACCAGCACGTGGTGCTGTTGGACCAGATAATACTGAGAACCTCCTGCCACATCAGCACATCCTATCGATGTTTGCAACAAATTACACATGCGAAGTAACAGCTTCTGTGGCTCGTTGGTCTAGGGGTATGATTCTCGCTTTGGGTGCGAGAGGTCCCGGGTTCAAATCCCGGACGAGCCCCTTTCTTTATCCCCCAGGCTCTGAACCAGAATCTCTCCCCCTTGGTTTACCTGACTCTGTCAAGAACCTGTACCCTGTTTAGGGTTACCCCACTCCCCTGCAGATGCGCTCAGTCATTCTCTACAAAGGAGCTATTGAAAAAATGAATTTACATTTTAGAGAATGTGGTAAAACTCTACAAAGAAACAAAACGACTAGTTTCTCCCTTTTATAAATATTCTAACAGCACAGACCACAAGAAAAAGCCGGCCTTTTCTTTCTCCTTCAGGCTCTGACGCTGGATGCCTGTTCAGTCTCGGACATCTACCATTCCAGATGAAGGTTTTCAAACATCAATAGTTCACCTCATATTATGGTTTATAAACTACCTACCCCTGAACATTGCTGCAAGCTGAAATCCCAAACGTCTGAAAATCTTTAGTGAATTACTCACTCCTGTCAGAAAACACAGACTCCTTATACACCCCAGGTTGGCACAGTTTGCAAATCTGATTTAGCCTTTTTGTAAAACTCTAAATGCATTCTCATACAACAAAGCTCATGTTGCTCATTTTCAAATGCAATTCAATTAAAATACTTTATCAATTCCAAAGTGGAAATTAATTGTTATTGTTGCTCATCATCATCCTGGTTTCGTTAGAGTTGTTATAGATGCTGATGGCTGTAGGCAGGAAGGATCTCCTGCAGCGGTTCGTCCCACAGTGGATCTGAAGAAACTGGCTGCAGAGGCCGATCTGTCCACCTGGACATGGTGGGTCTCCTTGGTAGCAGGATCGCCTGAATGTTGAGCAGAACTCTTCACCGAGCAGCGGTCACTCCTCCCAGCAACTTGTTGAAAGACACTATTTCACCCATCTCTGATGCCGTATCATCAAGTTTTTAGTTTATAATTTATTTGTAACAGAATTTAACACAGACTCTTGTCACTTCTAAATCAAAACTTACTGAATAAGTCAAGCTTTTAATTTAATTTGATTAATTTAATTATTTATTGTTGCTTCAGCTTAAGCTCAGTCTGTCAAAGAGGGTGGGCCAGATTTAATGCCTTTAGAATACTTTCTTGTGGGACAGATAAAATGGCAACAAGGGCCAGATTTGGCCTAGGAGGCTCGAGTTGCCTGTTGGGTTAATCTGTGACCAGCAGGTGGTGGTGTTGTACCAGGTGACAATTTGAAAACAACCTGCCACATCAGCACATTGTACAGATGTTTGGATCAAAATACACATGGGGGAAAAGATGCATAAGGCTCGTTGGTCTAGGGGTATGATTCTCGCTTAGGGTGCGAGAGGTCCCGGGTTCAAATCCCGGACGAGCCCATTTCTCTCTCCATGAGGCTCTGATCCAGAATATCTCCTTGCTTTACATGTTTTAGAGGTTTGAGGTCTCCAACTGACTCTCAGCACAGACTGTAAGGTTCAAGTTATGTTTATATGTCATATGCAGCTTAACACAACAGTGCAATAAAATGTTCAGGATGAGAAGAACCGATTTGACTTGCTAATAGCAAAGAACAAACAAGAAATACTAAAACATGCAATAAGGGTACAAAACAAAATAACAAAAAGTGCAACAGTAAAAACGATATTTCCAAGGTCCCAAAGAGAAACAGTAAACAACAACATGGTAAAATATAATGATGCATTTGTATGAATAAGTATAAGCTTAAATGCACATGATATACAAGCCCAAAACCGGAAAAGTTGGCACGTTGTGCAAATCGCAAATAAAAACAGAATACAATGACTTGCAAATCTTTTTCAACCCATATTCAACTGAATAGAATGCAAAGACAATATATTTAATGTTCGAACGGAGAAACTTTATTTTGTTTTGCAAATAACCATTAACTTAGAATTCAATGGCAGCAACACATTGCAAAAAAGTTGGCACAGGGACATATTTACCACTGTGTTACATCGCCTTTCCTTTTAACAACACTCAGTAAACGTTTGGGAACTGAGGAGACCAATTTTTGAAGCTTTTCAGGTGGAATTCTTCCCCATTCTTGCTTGATGTACAGCTTAAGTTGTTCAACAGTCCGGGGTCTCCGTTGTCGTATTTTACGTTTCATAATGCGCCACACATTTTCAATGGGGGACAGGTCTGGACTGCAGGCAGGCCAGGGGAGGACCCGCACTCTTTTGCTACGAAGCCACGCTGTTGTAACACGTGCAGAATGTGGCTTGGCATTGTCTTGCTGAAATAAGCTGGGGCGTCCATGAAAAAGACGTCGCTTGGATGGCAGCATATGTTGCTCCAAAACCTGTATGTACCTTTCAGCATTAATGGTGCCTTCACAGATGTGTAAGTTACCCATGCCTTGGGCACTAATGCACCCCCATACCATCACAGATGCTGGCTTTTGAACTTTGCGCCTATAACAGTCCTGATGGTTCTTTTCCTCTTTGGTCCGTAAGACACGACGTCCACAGTTTCCAAAGACAATTTGAAATGTGGACTCATCAGACCACAGAACACTTTTCCACTTTGCATCAGTCCATCTCAGATGAGCTCGGGCCCAGCAAAGCCGGCGGCGTTTCTGGATCTTGTTGATGAATGGCTTTTGCTTTGCATAGTAGAGCTTTAACTTGCACTTACAGATGTAGCGACGAACTGTAGTTACTGACAGTGGTTTTCTGAAGTATTCCTGAGCCCATGTGGTGATATCTTTTACACACTGATGTCGGTTTTTGATGCAGTACCGCCTGAGGGATCGAAGGTCACGGGCATTCAATGTTGGTTTTCGGCCTTGCCCCTTACGTGTAGTGATTTCTCCAGATTCTCTGAACCTTTTGATGATATTACGGACCGTAGATGGTGAAATTCCTAAATTCCTTGCAATAGCTCGTTGAGAAAAGTTGTTCTTGAACTGTTCGACAATTTGCCCACGCATTTGTTCACAGAGTGGTGACCCTCGCCCCATCCTTCTATGTGGATGACTGAGCATGTCAAGGAAGCTGCTTTTATACCCAATCATGGCACCCACCTGTTCCCAATTTGCATGTTCACCTGTGGGATATTCCAAATAAGTGTTTGATGAGCATTCCTCAAATTTCTCTGTCTTCTTTGTCACTTGTGCCAGCTTTTTTGAAACATGTTGCAGGCATCAAATTCCAAATGAGCTAATAATTGCAAAAAATAACAAAGTTTACCAGTTCGAACGTTAAGTATGTGGTCTTTGCAGTGTGTTCAATTGAATATAGGTTGAAAAAGATTTGCAAGTCATTGTATTCTGTTTTTATTTGCGATTTCCACAACGTGCCAACTTTTCTGGTTTTGGGCTTGTATGTTGCACATAACTAACATAAACTACACAGGTTGTGTGACAGATTATTGCACAGGCATTGAGTAACACTGAGAATGAAGTATGATGGTAAGGTAGTGACATACATCATACAGCCACATCGTGCAGTAGCAATAAAAATATTAGCTGTTGCAGCTAATATTAGAGATAATTAGGTGTCACAGGTATAGCTTGGTGCAATGTTATTGTCAGTTGTTCAGTAATGAACACAAAGTGAATGCTGTTACTGGTAATCTGTTCTGATAGCTATATTGATGAAAAGTCCTGTATCTGTTGAGCCATGTATGCCTACAGCTATAATCAGTGATGACTTCATGAGATTCGTTATAAATAAAATTATTTCAGTTAGAGTGAAAATTCACACCATCCTTCCCACTATTGCCTCTGATTCCCTGTCAGATGAGGCAGCTTCAGAAATGTTACCAGAACCTGATTCATGTTTGGACTGTTGCTGTCCTGTTGAGATCTCTGAAAAGTCAAAAATAATAACTTCATCCAAACCAGCCACATGTCTGCTAGATCCCATCCCAACCAGACTGTTTGAAGAGGTACTTCCCCTAACTAATATCCCCATTATGGATCTACTTAATTTGTTTTGAAGGAATGGTTACATACCACAGCTTTTTCAGGTTGCTATATTACCTATAATTAAGAAACCTGATCTTAGTTTAGGAATTCTAGCCAATTATAGACCTATATCTAATCTAACTTTCATCTACAAAATTATTGAGAAAATCATTGCAAATCAGTTGTGTGACCATCTGAACAGAAATAATCAGTTTGAGGAGTTTCAGTCAGGGTTTAGTGCTCATCGTAGCACAGAAACAACACTGTAAAAGATACTAATGATATTCTCATGGCCTCTGAAAATGAACTTGTGTCGATACTGGTCCTGTTAGACCTCAGTGCTGCCTTTGATACAGTTGATCGCAATATTCTATTACAGAAGCTTTAATATGATATGGGGATCACAGGAATGGCTCCAAAATACTTTAGAGCATACAAAGTATTTATTTGATAGATTTCAGTTTGCAAATGTAAATACTGAAACTTCTTCATACACCAAAGTTAGTCATGGAGTTCCTCTGGGTTTAGTGATTGGCCGAATATTTTTTACTTTACATGTGCTTCCATTAAGCAAAGTTATTAAACAGCATGGGATACATTTTCATTGTTATGATGATGATACACAGTTATATTTGTCCATGAAACCCAGTGAATCCAATCAGTTACTTAGAACACAAGTGTGTCTTGTTCTGGATGACCCTTAATTTTTTTCTTTTAAACTCAGTCAAGAAAGAGGTTGTGGCTTTTGGCCCTTAACATCTTAGATA
>JBBPBX010052723.1:0-24098 GCA_038048925.1 Garcialebias charrua
TCTATTTTCCCAGCTCCCCGAGCGCGACTACGCTGCTCATTGCACCACCTGGTGGTGGTTGGGTTAAATGCAGAAGACCAATTTCGTCTGTCAAGTATGGGAACATACACAGATGACAAATTATTATTATTATTATTATTCTCCAGAAACACACAATTTTGGTCTGCAGAGAACCCCTTCTCCTCACAAAGACTGGATTCCGAGCCCTGGCAAATGGGTGGACTGGGACGGCGGGAGGAAATTTTACCTTTTTTTTTTTACATGTTATACATAAAAAATTATGTTTTTTTAAATATATCAGTGAAGATTAAAAATAAATAAACGGTGCCGACTTTATTATGAAATCTTGTTTTCACTTTGACTTTATTAAACAATCTGTTAATTAAAGTTAACTCAGCTGAAAAATCATAAAACGACAAAATTATTGAATCTCTCAAGAATATTTCCCTCACACACGTTTAAAGAAGAGATACAGCTTTTGGCTCAACTATATTCTAACCCACAGATGTAGAAATTACAAAACAAGAATTACACTTTAAATTAAAGCTAAAATAAAATAATCTGTATACAAGAAACAAAACCACACATCTAAATGGAACAATAAAAATAGACACAGAGTGCAAATACATCAAATGATAAATGGACTGTACTTATATAGCGCCTTTCTATCTTATGAAGATAATCAAAGCTCTTTACAACACAACTTGCGCCTCATTCATACAGTAATCTACTAGATCTCTACAAAGCTAACTGAACAAATATTATATATTATTTAACATTATAGAATAGAATAGAATAGAATAGAATAGAATAGAATATATCTTTATTGGCATCGTCATTGCACCGGGGCACAAAAACATCGCAATTGACGCACAACCGTCCAGGGACCTGCAGAGCCCACTAAAGGGGCAGGTGCTCAAAAAAAAAAGGGGGGCACATCTAACCGTATTTTAGGACAGAATATTAACAAAGTCAGATAGCTTTCAGAGTTTAATAAACAATGATAAATTACAAAATTGAAAAACAAGGGCAAAATGCAACATTTTAGTGTACTGTAATCTATTTAAAAGAGTTGCCTGGTTTGCTACACTTGCACTGGAGATGAAGATGGTCCATTCAGAAAGGCAGAGCCGCATCAAACTTTAATGTGGAACTGCAGAAAAAAACAAAAGCAAAAATTGAATTGTTAATGCATGTCACCATGAGAAAAGCCTACTGAGACTAACTGACCACCAAAATTTATACCTATATCTCTGTTTGTGTCTTAGTGTATTTTGTAAGTACCTATACATTTTCTTCAATCTTTCCTCTTCTTTTATTCTTGTCAGTTTCTCGTCTCTTTTTTCCTCATTGTCTCATCTTCTCTGTGTTGAATGGAGGCCAATGTCTCTTTTTATTTCGGTCTCTTGCCTTTCTTTTGTTCCCCAAACTGAATCTAAGATTATTATCCAAAATCTTCTTTTCCATCATGGGGATTTAACTGTTTAAAAACAAACTTTGAACTTTTAAGCATTTTTGTTCTCTTCTGTTCACAGCAGCAGTTTTCTGTTGGTCATGTCTCGAAAAATGTCAATGACCTCACTGTGAATGATTGGCCCATCCTTCTCGATTGCCAACAAAAGAAGGTCTGACAACCTATCCTCCTTGCATAAGCTGCATAGTTTTGTTTTCACTAGCTTCAGTTTTTGAGAAGGAACGCTTTTCAATAGTCCAGTCATGTTGGGAAAAACCAGATCAACATTGTTTTCTTTGATGACAGACAGCATTGATGACACATTGAAAGATGAAAAGTCCAAATATGAATTGTGAAAAACCTTCAGCTCTGTCTGCAATTTTTCTTGGTCATCAATTTCATAAAACTGGCAGAGCATCTTTAGAGCTTGAAGTGCTTTTTGAGGAACTGTTGTGTTGGTCCAGTTTTCTAGGACAGTAAGGCTGTGGAGGGCATTTAATATTTCCCAGGTAGCATTATCTCCTCCCTTAAACTGTTTCTGAAGCTCTTGCGTAATGGAGTCTACAAAAACATAATATACCTGTGCACGGTAGGACTCCTTCAAGGTACAGAAAACATGGTCATCAGAAGCGTCTGTACCAATCGCAGTAAACCTTGCTGGCACTTTCCTCTTCCTTCTGTGTCCACTGAGTTCTTCAAGGGGTCGAGCCCCATGCACTAAAACCATAGATATACGGTAGGATCTGATGTCGTATATCTCCGTATCCTTCACATATACTTATACTTATATTTTCGGATATTCCCCTAAATGGACCGCAATGATCCTTAAAAAATCCCAAAATCCGGCGCAATGATCCTTAAAAAATCCCAAAATCTGGATACTTATCTTCGGCAGGCCCTTGACGAATAACAGCCACATTTTTTTTGGATCTGCCGAAGATAAGTATCCGGATTTGGGGATTTTTTAAGGATCATTGCGGTCCATTTACGGGAATATCCGAAAACTGGATCTGCCGAAATTGTACGTATATGTGAAGGATACGGAGATATACGACATCAGATCCTACCGTATATCTATGGTTTTAGTGCAGTAAAATTCTTCTTCTGATCTGCAACGCTCCAGTGTCTGTAGAACCCCTTCAACAATTTTGTAGGCTGCAGCCAGGTCCATGTCTTTCTGCTGTAAAGCATCTGAAGCAACTGCAGTCACTTGGAAGATGGGGCAAGTCATTTCAAGACATAGGAAGAATTCAAAATTGATGTTCTTCAAAAGGATTGCTGCGTCACCTGCTGATGGATCAGGGGGGCTTTGCTGAGTCATATTCTCTAAGAACTTCATAACAGCTGGAAGAACTTTCCTGTGAGACTTCAGGGCACTTTCTCTGCAGGCCCATTGAGTGTCAGACAACTTTTGCAGTTCAACTGGGCGCTGATGTGGTTGCATTCCTTTCTGAACGTCAATAACTGCAGTATGTCTTTTTGATGAGTTTCCAATGAATGTGTAAAGTTTTTCAACCAAGTTGAAAAATGTGACAAAACATATATTTGATTTGGCACTTTCAACTAACACCAAATTAAGACAGTGTGCCTGACAGTGGACATACAAAGCCTTGGGATTGTGCCAGAGAATTCTTGCCTGAAGTCCCTCGTAGTGTCCGCTCATGTTTGCTGCTCCATCGTATCCTTGACCTCTGATGTTATCTGTTTTTAGGTCATTTTCCTTCAGTACGTCCAGAACCAGATTTTCAAGGGCTTCTCCGCTTGTGGACTGAATGTTGCCACTTGAATAAATCGCTCCTTAATCTGCATGTTGTGCACGTACCTGACCACAAAGGACACTGGTTCCGTGTGTGAAACATCTGTGGTTTCGTCAATAACAATGGAATACAGCTCACTTTCTTTTATTTCAGTTTTGATTGCACGTCTTACTGCTATACCTAATGCTTTTATTATGTCATTTTGTGTTCTGTTTGATAGTAGTGAGACCAGTGGTCTTTTGTGACTTTCCATTGTTTCTTTCAACTCCTCAAGGTGCAATTTAATGACACTATCATACTTGCCAAATAACTCCACAAGCTCTAAAAAGTTGCCTCGATTTAGGCTTCTTGAAGTCTCATCATTTCCTCTAAATGACATGCCCTGTCTTGCCAGATAAAGTGAAATGGAAATCAATCTAGATAAAATTTCTCGGTTCCTCTGCTTTTCTTTGTCTTTTGCAGCTTGTGACAGGAGGTTACCTATTGCCAAAGCTGCCTCCAGTGATTTTTTCTGAAAAGTGTTCCACTTTACCATAGCACACATATGGGACTCTGATGCACTGTGCTCTTTGATTTTCTGTAGTGCTTTGTTCCATCTGTTTAATCCTGTTGTCTTCCATGATTTGCGGCACATGTACTTTTCTTCATTCAAAAAAACACGACAGCTAAAACAAAACTTCCATGTTTTAAATTCCATTTTAAACTGGGAGAATACTCCAGCCATGGGTTACCCTTATACCATTTCTTCTGAAAAGACCTTCCTTCTTCATTTTTAGGAAATGACAGCTCTGGTTAGCATGGTCCTTGGTTCACACAATTTTGGATAAATACTTCATCATATTTTATATTGAACTGCAAGACATGTGCTGGGTCATTTGGGTGTGGAAGGTTCATTACGAATGTGAATGGCCTCTCTCTGACTTGTTGCTCTGCATTTTCTTCCATAGTGTTTATTTCTGACTGTTGTCCCTCTCCTTTCCTGTCTTCCTGTGTTGTTGACTGCACTTTTGTTTCCTCCTCTGATCTACCACTTTCCTTCTGTCCATCTGGGCGCAAGAAACAAACTATTCATTATTCTAGACCTAGATTTAGTACATCTTAACATAATAAAAACATAACAGCTGCCTTGTAATATTAAGTACAGGTAGCCCTCGAGTTACGTTAGGGATAGGGACCTACGTGTGTGACTTAGGTCGATGTTGTCGTACCTCGCGGACCAAAAACACCTGCCTGTCGTAGGTCCGCGTTTCTGACATAGGTCGCGGCTATACCGCTAACGGAGCGCCGCACACATATTTAATGGCATGACAATGAACAAGCGGACATCCTGTGCCATAAACATGCACAGAACTGTACAGTAAATGAATACAGTACTGTACAATAAATAAAAAATATAATGTCTTACTTTGAGCTGGTCAAAGCCTGCCTTGGTCTTTTAGCATCAGCTCGGGTGAGAGCTCCCCCAGCTTCCTTACGCTCCACACGCACACACGTGGTCAAAACTGTTTAAAAGAATGACTGTTAGCTTCTTAACTTCATACATTTGGAGCCAGAAAAAAAAAAAAACTTACTGAAAGCCGTTTCTCCGCTCCTCCATCCATCCAAAACAACTGCTCGGCGTTAGCTACGGTTAGGCCCCGCCATTAGTAGCACTGGTTAGCATGTCAGTTCATTCAAAAAGGCTGTCGGCTTTGTATCTCCGCGTTAGCTCGGTGTCCCCCGACTGCCAGGCGGACATTTGCGGCGAGCTCCCGGCAGCAGATGGTCCCTCCAAGGCATGTCGGCTCGGTGTCTTCGCCTGTGTTAGCTGCTCTGTTAGCTGCTGTCGTTAGCATGTCGGGCGGCGTTGTGGCCGCCGATCGCGGGGCGATCCGCGGCTGCTCCTCCGGGCCTGAGACGTCCACAGAGTTGGCCGAGTGTTTCCAGCAAATTTATCCGTATGAGGCAACCCTGAACGGACACACGGTCCTCAGTAGCTTCTGGAGCTCCTCCATTGACCGCACCGGTTGTAACATGGCGACCGGAAACGACCGGAAACGACCGGAAGTTGCGTAAATACGATCAAATTGTAATTAAAAACGAAATATTAATAATTATACTTTATTTATAAAGCCATTTAAAACAACCACAGCTGCAACAAAGTGCTATACACATGAAATTAATAACATTTAAACACACAAAAAAAAAAATAATAATTTTTTTTTTTTTTTAATCATATTTTTATTAAATATGATAAAATCGTAAGTCTGAGTTGCCGTAGGTCGCAGGTGACGTAGGTCGAGGGTTTGCTGTATGTTTATGTTTATTAAATTTGTTCATTTTTTTTACAAAAGAAACAATACAAGACAATCCCATAAATGATAATGTACAAAATATAAAAAAATGAAAGGTAGCAGAAAGAAGAATAAATCTTATTATATCTGCCCCTTTTTTCCAACAATCAGATTAAACAATAATAATCTTCAACCAACAGTACAAAATGACTAACTCTTTCTAATTTTCTAACTAATACAATACACATTACGCTATTTCATATATTTTTTTAACACATTCGTTTTGATCATTTTCTTAAATGTAAACATTGACTTGGCATTTTTAACTACATTCTCCAAGCCATTCCATAATCTAATTCCCTGGATTGAGGTAGAACGTCCCTTCAAACTAGTTCTGAATTGTGGTTTTACAAACATCTCTGTCCCCTTAAGATTATAACAACTTTGTCTTTTAACAAAATGCATTTGGATATTTAAAGGTAATGCATTATTTTGAGCCCTATACATAACTGATAAAATATTATAGTCTACCAAATCATGGAACTTCAATAACTTCAGTTGATAAAATAATGTACTTGATGGATGACAGTAATGTTTTCTAGTGATAATTCTTACAGCTCTTTTCTGTAATACAAAAATAGGCTTTGTGATTGTTTTACACGCATTCCCCCAAACATCAATACAATAGATTAAGTGTGGAACAATGATTGTGTTATACAACAATGTTACATGCCCCAGGCATGTAATTTATTTTAGTAAGAAAACAAAATTGTTTAAAGGTTTATTGAAGTTTTTGTTTAAAGATTCTGAGCAGAAGCATGAGCTGTTTAGAGGCTATGAGCCTAATTGATTGCAGCTGGTGCTCATTAGCTGTAGGTGGAGGTAGTTGCTCTCTCTCTCTCCCTTTATTAGATCCAAGCCACACAGCAGAGAGGGGTTCAAGCAAGCAGAGAAGCTCTAAGTGAGAGTGGCAGCAAGGAGAGATCCAGAAGGTCTGAGCTGCTCCAGGAGAAGCAGCTGATGCAGAAGAACCAGCAGACCTGATGCAGATGAACCAGCAGACCCAGATGCAGATGAATAAGCAGCTGATCCAAGCAGCTGCAGCAGTCTGGGATGAAGGAGCATCAGGCCTGATGAAGAAACAGCAGACCTGATGATGAAGCAGCAGCAGCAGAAGCTGAGCAGAGGTCTGCAACAGCAGCAGCAGCAGCAAAAGCAGCAGCAGTGTGAAGAGGAGCCATGAAGCCATCTGTGTGATGAGCTGTTTGGAGCCATTTGAGGAGGCCATTTGATGTTGTGGTTGAAACCACTTGAGGAGGCCATTTGATGTTGTGGTTGAAACCACTTGAGGAGGCCATTTGATGTTGTGGTTGAAGCCACTTGAGGAGGCCGTTTGAGCCGTTTGAAGAGGAAGCCGAAACCTTCCGTTGTGACCTGCTGCTGTGTGTTTAAGAAGAGGAAGTTGAAACCTTCTGTTGTGACCTGCTGCTGCGTATGAAGAAGAGGAAGCTGAATCCTTCCATTGTGGAGACCTGCTGGGTGATGAAGACCAAGAGCCGTGAGTGTCCTACTGGACTTTGAGTTTTTTATTAATCATCCAGAAGCTGTTTTTTGAGAAGTCCAACTTTTTTCTTTAATCACCTTTTTTTTAGGACACAGACTCCAGAGAGCCTGAAATAAACATTGTTTTTTTTAACATCCTTTCTGTGTCTGGTGTCCTTGTGTGCTACGTGCCTTCGGGTCGTAACATATAATGGTTGCTCGTCCGGGATTGGACTAATTGACTAATGAGCTATTTTTTTCCCCCCTAATTTTTGATGAAAATATAATGAACGCCTCATCTAGGATTTGAACGAGAACGAGATTTCACAATCAATTTTTTTCTCCCCCTAATTTTTGGTAAATTATAATGGGAGCTCGTCTCATGTGCTATTTTTGGAGCTGTTTTTTTGCATTTTTGAGCTGACTTTGTGGTGCGAATTGTGTGTTCGTTGTCAGCTGGCTCTTTTTGAAACATTCAGGGGTTGCTCGGACGTTAGTCTAAGTGTAGGTCTTTCTGGTGGTGAGCTGTTTAACACAGTTTTCTGAAACGATGGGGTTCGATGCTGAGATTCGTTTAAAGGAATTGGAGTTAAAAATACGTCGAATGGAATTCGATGCCAGGAAAGCTAAGGCTGAAGCAGTCGTGAGGAAAGCAGAGTTAGAGCAACAAACTGCTCTGAGAGAGATGGAGATTAAGTTTAAGCAACGAAAATTAGAATTGCAAAATAAGAATTATCAGAGAGAGTTAGAGCTAGGTGTTGAACATGTCCCGTTGTGTGAGGTGAGGATTCGCCCACTGTTGAGTTCTGGAGAAGCTGAGTTGGGACTTTGCTCTAGTTTTTTTGTTGCTGAGAACCATGAACCTAAACTTGAGAAACCTAAACTTGTAAAACCTGAACTTGAGAAAAGTGAAAAACTTGAGAAAAGTGAAAAACTTGAGAAAAGTGAAAAACTTGAGAAAAGTGAAAAACTTGAGAAAAGTGAAACTTAAGAGACTTAACTGTGGATTTGGATTTGGTCATTCCAGAGGTGTCTCCACTGGTGAAAGTACAATGCAAAAATGATGATGATGACATTGATCTGAGTGACTGTTTTTTGCTTTTTTCTGAATTAGAAGATGTCCCAGTGAGCAATGTAGCAGAGGAGCCGAGCCTGACTGTCCATCCTGCTCCTCTGTGTACTTTTTCATCATGTTCACAGGAAGTTGTGAGTGTGCTGCTGGACGTCGTGGAGCCTTTAGCTGAATCAGCAGCACGGAGTGATAGTTTGCTGTCTGTGGGTGATGACCTGATGGAACAGTTTGAATTTGTAGACAGTGATTGTGTTAACTCTCAATGCTTTGTCTGCAGGGTGCCTGATGACAGTGCTGGTACAGCTACAATGATGTTACTGTCAAGTGATGGAACTGATAACACAGAGGCGGACAATTTCCCTCTGGTTGTTGGAAAAAACCCTGATCTTCAGACTGGCATCAGTAATCTGAATGTTGGTGAGTGTGCAGCTAAAAGGAGGCCTTGTGATGTACAACCTGACCGGCGACGCCTTTTTGGGTTTCAGGTATTCTGAAGGCAACTGTTAGTTGTGTGTGATGTGTGTGTGTTTTTTTGCTTGTTGTTAGTGTTGAGTATAGATGAGATTTTTTTGGTTTCATTTACATGGGTGATGAGCATGGTGGTGTATGGCTGCATCTCCCATGTAAATTCTTATGTGGGGGGGTGTTACATGCCCCAGGCATGTAATTTATTTTAGTAAGAGACAAAATTGTTTAAAGGTTTTTTGAAGTTTTTGTTTAAAGATTCTGAGCAGAAGCATGAGCTGTTTAGAGGCTATGAGCCTAATTGATTGCAGCTGGTGCTCATTAGCTGTAGGTGGAGGTAGTTGCTCTCTCTCTCTCCCTTTATTAGGTCCAAGCCACACAGCAGAGAGCTACATCAATGGCTCTCATGGAATTAATGGAACAAATAAATACTGCTGTCGATCAAAAACAATATTGTATCAGTATATTTGTATATGTTATACAAGTATATATAAGTATATATGTATGTATGTGTATATGTATATGTGTATGTATATGTGTATGTATATGTGTATGTATATGTGTATGTATATGTGTATGTATATGTGTATGTATATGTGTATATATATGTGTATATATATGTGTATATGTATATGTGTATATATATGTGTATATATATATGTATATGTATATATGTATATATATATGTATATGTATATGTATATGTTCACTACCAAAAACTGCATGTTGATCATGGTAAGAAACTTTTTTATTTTTGTTCTTACCTGCGGTACTCGTTCTGGCCCAGTTAGTCAACAATCCACTACCTTTGGCTGCTTCTAGTAGATCCTTTCTTTTTTGTTTCTGACGTCTTTCTTTACGTGGCATCTTTGAACTGAAAAAAAAAAAAAATGAATTATGATCAGAACACTATTTGCTACACACTATAATTTGCTACAAGCCAAGGGCCGGTCAATGTTTATTATAATGGGGTGATATAACTTTTTTTTTCTTCTTCTTTCTTGCGCTCTTTTCATTCTGTGTTTTCTTTTTGATGAATTTGTTTTATTTTGTCTCTTTTAAATGAACGAATAAATGAATTAAATAAAATATTAAGCTTTATAATCTGCCAAGTTCTTACCATACCATACCATTTTATTTATAAAGCACTTTAAACAGGAACAAGTCCACACCAAAGTGCTGGACAAACAAACACGCATCAGGCAACACAGACAAGTTCTTGGCATAAACCAACACAGACATGTTCCTGCTTTTAGTATTTTACATTGTTTTTTTAATAGAGTTGTCTTATGACTTTTAATTAATATGCTTATTTATGATTGTTTACTGTTGGCTGCAAGTAGCAAGCTGCAAAATCCTTCATTTTCTACAGCTGATAGCTGTTGATCATTAATTATGATGAAGTTTAGCAACTTCTCAGTGAACATTTGAGCTCCGTACAGTGGAATGTATGCTGTCGCCCCCTGTGGTCACAGAATTTGATAGGTCACAGAATTTGGTGTAACATTGTGTGTTTTTCTTGTTCAATACGGAGCGCGCCGGCCGGGGGCTCTGATTTCAGTCAGCCGCTCTCCGCCTGTCCATCTTACAAGACGGTCAGACAGCGGGTCAGACGAGACGCAGCTGGCCACGGTCAGTCTCCCTGTTTCGGTTCGTGCGTCCCACTGAAGCCCCGGATGGAGCTCGAATGTCCAACGTAAAACTAACTTGAGCGCAGTTTTAATGTGGCGCTATGGGCTCTACAGAAATTGCACGTTGCTGTCTTGTGGTGTTAGTGTAAAATATTTCCATACAGCAGACATGCTACGATGAAAAGTTGGCTAGCTGTTAGCTAAGATGCTACTCACACAATCCAAACGCTGTAGCTGGCTGCAAAGTGCAAACTGAAAGAGATTTCCTGAATGTGAGGCAGATGAGACACGAACCCGGATCGGTGCCCCCACCCCTAACTAACTGTTGCATTGTGGGGAATGTAGTGTTGGTAGTGACGGGAGGGCTTATTAAGTTGTTTTTCTTGCAAAATACAAAAATAATAAATAAAATAAAATTTTTAGTACATGTTGTTATGTGTCAGAGGAGGGCTTAGGAGGAATAGGAAAAAAAAATTGACAAAGGGCACTTTGGGGCAAGGAGCAAAAGGGGCAGGTGCTCAAGCCCCCATAGCCCCCCCTCTGCACGTCCCTGCACCCGTCCTTAAGATAGGGGCGAGTGCGCGTAGCCGCGGCAGTAATTAAACCGTGCCACCACAATCTTAGATATGGAAAAAAAGGAAGGTAACATGAGGGTAATCAATGGTATTACAAAAAAGATCTATCACATTTTGTCTTACAGGACACCATATGATACAGCAAAAAACTCTACCAGCAAGCAACAGTTAAGACAAATCACATTTATGCATTTGAGGTTGAGGCAGTGAGATTTTTGTCCATGAGCCATTTCCAGATAGCAAACAGTTCTGCAGATGTAACCAGCCGGCCTCCGATAACGCTCACAGAAAAGTTCTCCGGGGGGGTAGCGATAGTTAGTTAGCAGCTGGTGTCCTCAGTAAACACGACTCAGGAGAAATTTGATATCCAGCCTTTCCAAGGCTGTTTAGGGAAGTCAGATAGGGATGACATAAATATTTTCCACTTCAGGCATACAATGTAATTTCTGCAGCCTTGATTCCTGTAAGGGCGACTCTGATCCAAATATGATCCAATTCGTGAACTTTTTCACTGATCCAAGCTATTGTTGTAAACAATTACTGAAAACGTACTCAAATTCAGACCAAGGCTGAGAAGGATCACAGACACAGGTAATCAGTTAAGTGAGTTTATTTACAGTGCTGGGGTAAAGGAAGTCAGGGTTCCTGGAAGGAAAGGGGGAAAAAGATTAATGATGATGTTTGGGGAATATTGCAGTTTTAGTGTTTAATTAAGTCTCTCTCTTACAGAAGGAACTTGGAGGAGGCAGACCAGAGGGAGGAGGTGAGTGTCCATCAGGTGAGTAATTCCTTGTATTTATCCAAGAGTCCCAAGTAGTGTCTTGCAGGTGGCAGCTGGTGGAGGAGTGTCAGGCTGGAGGACAGAGTTTTCTCAGAGAAGGAGTCCAGTTTGGAGGCAGCTTGTCCAGTTTGGGTTCCAGAGGTGAGTCACAGATTTGTCTTGAAAACACAGGGAGACATAAGCTGGTTAAACATAAGTTCACAAAGGAGAACATTAAAATGGCTGTCTCACAGTACCCAAGGTGACTGAATGATTCAGCAAAGACTGGAACCTCCACCAAGGCTTAAATAGCAGCTGGACTCGTTAACCGGATTGGCAACAGCTGGTTACCCAGGAACTCCCATCTCCAACACTCAGCAACTGCAAGGTGAGTTCTCACATACACACAAACACAAACCCAACAGTACCCCCCCCCCTCAAACATCGCCTCCAGGCGATCAAAGGCGCTTGTCAGGATGTCTCACAAAAAAGTCAGTGATGAGACCAGGATCCAAGATGAAGGACCTGGGAATCCAAGATCTCTCCTCGGGGCCGTAACCCTCCCAATCAACCAAAAACTGATGTCCACGACCCCGTCTCCGAACATCCAGGAGTCGACGAACGGTGAACACAGTCTGATCATCAACCACACGAGGGGGTGGACGATCGAGGTCGGAAGGATTCAAAGGATCCTCCACATAGGGCTTGAGTTGGGACACGTGGAAGGTGGGATGAACACGCATAGAGCGAGGGAGCCGAAGTTTAACAGCAGAGGGGTTAACAATTTTGACAACAGGAAAAGGTCCAATAAACCGAGGTCCCAGTTTTCTGGAGGTGTCCTTGAGGGAGATGTTCTGAGTGGAGAGCCATACCTTCTGTCCCACAGCGTACAGAGGAGCCGGAATACGGCGACGATCAGCCCACCTCCTGGTTTGTTCACGGGACCGAAGAAGAGCCTCCTTGGTCTGCCTCCAGATGCGTCTGCAACGTCGTAGGTGGTACTGGACAGAGGGGACAGACACGTCAACCTCCTGGTGGGGAAACAGTGGAGGCAGGTAACCCAGAGATGCTTCAAAAGGAGAGAGGCCCGTAGCCGAGGACGTGTGAGTATTATGGGCATACTCAACCCAGGGGAGAAGAGAGGACCAATCAGCAGGGTTATTGTCAATGACACAGCGAATAGAGGACTCAAGTTCTTGGTTGCATCTTTCAGACTGACCGTTGGTTTGGGGATGATAACCAGAAGACAAGCTCACCGAGGCACCAAGGGCTTGACAGAAAGCCTTCCAAACTTGAGACACAAATTGGGGACCACGATCCGAGACGATGTCACAAGGAATGCCGTGAAGTCGAAAGACATGCTGGACCATGAGGTGAGCGGTCTCCAGAGCAGAGGGGAGTTTAGTTAATGGAACAAAATGTGCAGCTTTAGAGAATCTGTCAACAATGGTAAGGATGACGGTGTTACCTTCAGAAGGGGGTAAACCCGTCACGAAGTCCAGAGCAATGTGGGACCAAGGACGACCAGGAACAGCAAGGGGCCTGAGGAAACCCGCAGGAGGTTGATGGGTGCTTTTATTTCGAGCACAAACGGCACATGCAGCGACAAAACGCTTGACATCACGGGGAAGGGTAGGCCACCAGAAGTGCCGTTTGGTGAAGGAAGTCATGCGATTGACACCAGGATGGCAGGAGAACTTCGAACAGTGAACCCATTGCAGGACCTGGCTGACCACAGACACGGGAACAAACAAACGATTAGGTGGACCAGTACCAGGATCAGGTTCAGTCTGTTGAGCTTGAATGATGTCCCTCTCGATCCCCCAGGAGGTGGCACCAACAACACAGGTGCGAGGGAGAATGGCCTCAGTGGTCTCGGCGGAATCTGTAGACGAGAATTGTCTGGACAGGGCATCAGGCTTAACATTCTTGGACCCAGGGCGATAAGTGATAGAAAAATTGAACCTGGTGAAAAACAGGGACCACCTAGCCTGTCTCGGGTTCAGTCGTTTGGCACTCCGTAGATAAGAAAGGTTCTTATGGTCGGTGAGAACAATAAAAGGCAGGTTGGACCCCTCTAACCAATGCCTCCATTCCTCGAGAGCCAATTTGATGGCCAACAATTCCCGATTTCCCACGTCGTAGTTGGCCTCAGAAGGAGAAAGGCGGCGAGAAAAAAATGCACAAGGGTGGACCTTGCCATCAACAGGGGACCTCTGCGAGAGAACAGCACCCACGCCGGTGTCCGAGGCGTCAACCTCAACAATGAACTGCAAACTGGTGTCAGGATGGGTTAGAACAGGGGCAGAGGAAAAAAGTCCCTTGAGTTTGATGAAGGCCTCTTCAGCCTCCCTGTTCCAAGAGAAAATACGGAGAGAAGAGGTGAGTTTGGTTAATGGACACACAACTTGACTGAAGTTCCTGATGAAACGGCGATAAAAGTTGGCGAAGCCCAGGAAGCGTTGGAGTTGTTTGCGGTTCAGAGGAGTGGGCCAGTCCATCACAGCCTTGACCTTCTCCGAGTCCGTCCAGACCTGTCCACTCTTAAACACAAATCCCAAAAAGGCAACAGAGGGCACACTGAACTCACACTTCTCAGCTTTGACGAAGAGTTGGTTCTCAAGCAGCCGCTGGAGAACAGCCCGAACATGTTGTGTGTGTTGTTGAGGGTCCTTGGAGAAGATCAGGATGTCGTCCAGGTAAACGAAGACAAACTGAGACAAAAAATCCCTCAGTACATCGTTGACCAAGGCCTGAAACACAGCAGGAGCATTTGACAACCCAAAAGGCATCACTAGATATTCAAAATGTCCAAAAGGGGTTCTGAAGGCAGTCTTCCATTCGTCCCCTTCTTTCATACGAACCAGGTGATAAGCGTTCCGGAGGTCAAGCTTAGTGAAAATAGAAGCCTCCCTGAGTTGCTCGTAAATGGACTCGATAAGAGGTAGAGGATATTTATTCTTAATGGTGATCTGGTTCAGTTCTCTGTAATCTATACAAGGCCGTAACGTTTTATCCTTCTTGGCGACGAAGAAAAACCCAGCTCCAACTGGGGACGTCGAAGGACGAATAATGCCTGAGGATAAAGATGCGTCAATATATTCCCTCATAGTTTGCTTCTCAGGACCAGAGAGATTATACAGACGGCAGGAAGGTAAGGGAGCACCAGGTAGTAAATCTATGGAACAGTCATATGGCCTGTGGGGAGGTAATGAGAGAGCTCGGGATTTGCTGAACACCGGGGCCAGGTCATGGTAACTGGTTGGAATAGATGACAAATCCACCACCTCATCTTCATAACAAGGCGGAGGAGAGGAGGAGATTGCAGATTTAAGGCAGTTGGAGGAACAATAATGACTCCATGAAACTATCTGGTTATGAGACCAGTCAATTTGAGGGTTATGTTTTCTGAGCCAGGGAAATCCTAATATAACTTGAGGGGTCTCTGAATGAAAAACAAAAAATTCACTCTGTTCATGATGGTTGCCAGATACAATGATTTTTAAAGAGGTGATCTTATGGGAAATAGTGGAAATGGACTGACCGGTGAGCGCTGTCATAGAGAGGGGTTGATGTAAACTGTCCAGAGGGATAGAAAGTTGTTCCACCACACAGTCACTGACTAGATTCTGTTCAGCTCCAGAATCAATTAAAGCCTGCACGGGGAGATTAATGTTATTGTAACAAACTGCAGATTGAAGAGTCAGACGGTTCTCAGGAGAAATGTTTGAAGCGCCCACCAGTATCTCCTGTTTTACTGGTGAGAATGGCCTTTTAAACGAAGAGAACATGTAGCAATGAAGTGCCCCTTCTTCCCACAATATAAGCATTCTTTAGCTGAAAGACGCTTCTGTCTCTCCTCAGGGGTGAGGCGGGTACGTCCAATTAACATAGGCTCTGATGAATCAGGTTCATTCACAGGATTACATATTGGACTGCGGCTTACCGGATCCGGAAGTGGAGTCACGGAAGTGGAAGGACCCTGGGATTTGTAGTCCAACAATCCCCGATATTCTCTGTGGCGATCGTCAATGCGGATGGATAAATCAATTAGATCGTTTAAGTTGTCAGGTTCATTCACAAGGGCCAACTGATTCTTAATGTGATCATTGAGGGCATTGACGAATACTCCCCGTAGAGCGAGGTCCTCCCATCCGGCCTGTCTGGCCACAATCCGGAAGTGGAGAGCGAAGTCCGCCGCAGATTGGTTCCCCTGGCGTAGCGCCATTAGCCTCTTGGAAGCTGTCTCCTGGTGCAGCGGTCGCTCGAAAACTCTCTGAAAGTCGTTGTAAAAAGTGGAAAAGGTACAGTCACTTACAGAAATGGAACCAAAGTAAGCATCAGCCCACCTTAAGGCCTCTCCTTGTAGGGCGGAAACTATGTAGGATATGCGGGACGAGTCGGAGGAATAGGTTCGTGGAGCTCTGCTAAAGGCTAGATTACATTGTAGCATAAACCCACCAAAATGTTCAGTTTTACCAGAAAATAGTTGACTGGGTTTCATCTCGGGCTCACGCACAGAGTATTGGGTTGGTGGCTCTGGGGATTGTGCAGCAGAGGCAGTGTTGGTAATTCCGGTGTGGGAAGGAGGAGATCTCTGCTCTCCCAGCTTGTGGACCATTCCACCCAGTTTAGTCAAGTTCTCTGAGATAGTTTGTTGTTGGCTCTGAATCTGTTGAAACATGTTTTGGGTTGCAGTTAGTCGTTGTTCTTGGGAAAGAATAGCTTCTCTTAATTGATCCATCTCAGTCTGGTCGTGAGTACTCATGTTATGGCTGAATCATTCTGTTGTAAACAATTACTGAAAACGTACTCAAATTCAGACCAAGGCTGAGAAGGATCACAGACACAGGTAATCAGTTAAGTGAGTTTATTTACAGTGCTGGGGTAAAGGAAGTCAGGGTTCCTGGAAGGAAAGGGGGAAAAAGATTAATGATGATGTTTGGGGAATATTGCAGTTTTAGTGTTTAATTAAGTCTCTCTCTTACAGAAGGAACTTGGAGGAGGCAGACCAGAGGGAGGAGGTGAGTGTCCATCAGGTGAGTAATTCCTTGTATTTATCCAAGAGTCCCAAGCAGGGCCGGATTAACAACCCCAGGGGCCCCTGGGCACCGAAGCTCACAGGGCCCCCTCCCTAACCTAACACCCATTTTACTATATATATATTTATACACACACACACAAACACACACACACACACACACACTCACATTTATTGGGTTTTACACGTATGTTTTAATTGCAGAAGATGGCTCTGTATGTCTTCTATCAACTGAACACAATTCCAGGGATTGTCATGCCACCCCGGGTCCCCACTTGGGAGCGCCACTGCTTATTGGTCAAAAATGAATACCAAGTACTGCCATCTCACTCATAAATCACACAACAACAATTAAATGAAATAAATTGTCACAAGCCAGTGCATGGCTAAAGCTTATGACAATAAAGTGTTCACTGAAAATCACTCAAGCAGAAAGCACTTCTCAAATGTTACGACTGAAGATATAATGATTCCATCACATAACACAGCTATGAACAGTCACCAAGTGATATGGGCAACTTCACACTCTGCAAAATCCAATTACAGCACTAATTCTCAGCATCACACCACAATTATGCAAGATTCATGTTTTGCAGACAGTATATAAAATAAGCAAAATACATTACATTTATTATCTGCACAGTCATAACAGTTTACATTGGACTACGGTACTCATTTCACAGAAAGCACGGTGGCTCTTACCTTTAGAAGTTCTTCTTTTTGGTATTTTTCTTTGCAAAGTCACAAACCAAGTCCTCAAAGTCCAGCACCCTCACCAGCTCAGACTCTTGGTACTTGAAGCATTCCTTGTTTTGTTAGCTCTTCTACCGTAGACATTTCTTCAGTAAAGTTAGCTGCCGTTGTTAGCTCAGGTTGGGTTCATTTGTAGAAGGCAACGCTTCCAAGCTAACGTTGCTGGTTAGCTCAAAATCTTCTAATTTCTAGCTTAAAAAAAAAAGCTGGATATCTGGCCGCCCGATTATGAAAACTGGCAGCTCCACGATCGATAAGGACAGCGCGAGCCTTTTCATCGACTGTCCCCCACAATGCTGGGTCGCACACCCGATAAAACCAATCTGAACTGGCGGCGCTGCTACAGCTAGGTTCAAGCGGTTGTGTTGTGCAGCTAGCAATAGCCTCCTCCTCCGGACTCATGTTAGTTTGCTCACCGTCAGCATCCTCCACGACTTCTTCCTTCTCCGGATTTTCCTCCAAACGTTTTGCAAAGAATGTATGAATAGATGGCATACTTTTTAATAAACACGTCTCCTTCTCTTCTTTTTCTCTTTTTCTCTTTCGTTTTTGGAAACCACTTCTCTTACTCTCACTCATTTTTGCTTCTCAGATACGACAACTCACACAGTCCGATCAACGCAGTGCTACCTGTTTTATAAACTCGGTTAGGGGGCGGGCCAGCGGCGCGGCATGTTACTATGGTTTCCAACTCAGTGAAGATTAAAAATTAAAATTAAAAATAAAAATAACAGGAAGAGCGTGGATCTTACTGGTTATCTCTGTGGCTGTCATATTTAAAATCTAAGGATATTTTATTTTCTTTCTTCCCCAAAACTGCAGTGGGCTCCCTGCGGTGGGCCCCATGGTGGGCGTGGGCCCCTGGGCCTGTGCCCAGTTGGCCCATCTGATAATCCGGGCCTGGTCCCAAGTAGTGGCTTGCAGGTGGCAGCTGGTGGAGGAGTGTCAGGCTGGAGGACAGAGTTTTCTCAGAGAAGGAGTCCAGTTTGGAGGCAGCTTGTCCAGTTTGGGTTCCAGAGGTGAGTCACAGATTTGTCTTGAAAACACAGGGAGACATAAGCTGGTTAAACATAAGTTCACAAAGGAGAACATTAAAATGACTGTCTCACAGTACCCAAGGTGACTGAATGATTCAGCAAAGACTGGAACCTCCACCAAGGCTTAAATAGCAGCTGGACTCGTTAACCGGATTGGCAACAGCTGGTTACCCAGGAACTCCCATCTCCAACACTCAGCAACTGCAAGGTGAGTTCTCACATACACACAAACACAAACCCAACAGCTATGACCCCTCAGATGTTGACCAGTTACAGTGCCCAGAGTCCCAAGCCGTGCGGGTGATCTGCGATCCTCAGAGATCGTGTCCACTTTCCGGATTAGCTCGTAAAACAGCTGATTTATGGAGGTCATGGCGCGGATCAGACTTGGGTGCTCCGACATGGCATTAAGTCCTGCTGAAGTCTACCTCATTTTCCGATAGGCCAGTGCTCCACAAACGCCAAAAAGCAAAGTGCCTGCTTTCATAATCTAATTCATCCAAATTCTTCACCTCCTCCACAGAGCACAGAGAGACCCGTCACCATTTCTCCGCTCCAGGAATCCATGGCGTATCCTCCTGGTCAGTCTGCAGGGGATGGGCCGGATCCCCCGTGCCTTGTCGTTTTGTAGAAAAATATCTTGTCAATAAAATTGATTGCCCATACAACCCAATCCATCTCAATTTGCGTTCGAGGTGCTTTCCTGAGGAGCTGCAGACAAGAAGCCGCAGTGACCCGCCGTTAACCAGCCAATAAAAACAGAGTTTTTAACCAGCCAATAAAAACAGAGCTTCTCACTTCTCACGCTCCTAACCCACGCCCCCCCCCGTCCCAGCCCGCAGCGGCCGCGCAGGTTCTCGTTGAAATAATTGCAAAGCGATGCAAAACTGTTTTGTATGTGACACAAATGTATTAAATTCCCCTTCTTCATCCCTGATCTGGACTTTTCTTTTGTTTTTTTGCCAAAAGTCAAGTGATCGCTTCATCCTCCGCAGCTGAGTCCATGAATGAATTGAGGAAATGGATGAATTTGTCACGAGCAAATTAAACTCGGGTTCAACGTGGCTGCGCGCGGCTCTGCAGATTTGCTTGTTCTGGTGTGCTGGACCAGCGCTCCCTGTTTTTATTTTATTTTTTAGAACTTTTTATTAACATATAATCACAGAACTTCGCAGCTGCTGAGAGGAAATGTAGTGGAGGCGGAGCATTCGGAAGCAGAGCTGAATTTCACCGACAGCAAGAGCAGCTGAGCCATATATGGCTCTGAGT
Source organism: Garcialebias charrua (assembly GCA_038048925.1). Taxonomy (NCBI): domain Eukaryota; kingdom Metazoa; phylum Chordata; class Actinopteri; order Cyprinodontiformes; family Rivulidae; genus Garcialebias; species Garcialebias charrua. The sequence continues at coordinate 19,629 of JBBPBX010052723.1, forward strand.
GGGGAGGGAACAAAGTCAAAGTCAAAGTCAACTTTATTGTCAGAACTGCAATATGTACAGGACATACACAGGACCGAAATTGCGTTTCTCTCAGTCCCTCGGTGCAACAGTAACCATCTAAACACTAAACACTAAAACATTTAATAAACATAAGCATAAAATAGTAAAAGTGTAACACTGTCCTGAGTTTTTTCATAATAGTATAAAAGTATGAAAATTTACACCAACACTGAAACACCAAACACCCCTAAAACACCAAACACCCAATGAACATAAGCATAAAATGAAATAATAAAAGTGTAATACTGTCCTGAGTTTTTGCATAGTAGTATAAAAAGTATATCTATAAAATAAACTGAAGGTTCTAGCATTGACATTTGCAAAGAGTGGCACAGCAGCATATAAGTTAATGTACACAGTATATGTATGAGGTAGTTGATGTTGGTATAGAGGCAAAGTGGCATATGCAGTGAGGCACATAAGGCACATTTGGCATCCTTAGATAAGGCTAGTCAGAGAATGCTGTATATGTATCTGCAGTAGTGTAGATAAAAGTAGTGTAAATGTAAACAGTAGTAATAAATGTAAAGCAGTAGTAATAAATGTAATAATAAATGTAAACAGTATTAATAAATGTAAACAGTGAATGTAAACAGTAGTATGACTATAGGCAGTAATGTAGTACAAACATTAGTGCAAATATGAGAAGTAGTGCAAACTGAATGAGCACATGACCGAGAGTTTAGTGAATAACCCGTTTGATGACACAGAGTCCAGTGTTAAAAACTTTGTGTTGAGTGGTAATGTGTGAGAAAGTTTTTTGTGTTAAGGCAGTTCAAATGGGAGGGGAGGCAGAGCAGGCAGAGTGTTTAGCATTCTGACTGCCTGATGAACAGAGCTGTCTCTCAGTCTACTGGTTCGAGCCTGGAGACTCCTCAGTCTCCTCCCTGATGGCAGCAGTCTAAAGCGGCTGTGTAGTGGGTGTGTGGGATCACCTGCCATGCAGAGGGCTTTCCGAGTGAGGCGTTTGCTGTGTAAGTCCTGCAGTGAGGGCAAGGAGGTGCCGACGATCTTCTCAGCTGCTCTCACGATGCGCTGGAGGCTCTTGCGGCATGATGCAGTACATGCACCAAACCACACCGTGATGCAGCTGGTCAGGACACTTTCTATGGCACCTCTGTAGAAGGTGCACATGATGGGGGTTGAAGCTCCAGCCCTTTTCAGCTTGCGGAGAAAGTAGAGACGCTGGTGAGCCTTCTTCGCCAGTGCTGCAGTGTTCCTGCTCCAGGAAAGCTTTCCCAGATGAAAATTTTCCTAAGTGCTGCGTTCTACCAAAAACTGCAGACTGAACCTTTAATGGTGAACTAAAGTTCATTAAAAGTTCATTAGCAGGACCTTGGATCCTGGACAGCCTCCAGAACTGGTCCTGAAGTGTGGTGGAAATGCTAAATGTAAAGAGCTGACCTGAGCGGGGCACAGCTGGTTGAAAGGGGCTTTAGTCAGTCCTTGCAGCCTCACTAAGGCTCCTGCAGTGCTTTGTGCACTTGTTAATGGCGTTCTAAGAGATTTCCTGAACGAGTTTGTTTTTGTCTATTTAGACGTCATCAATCTACTCCCAGAACATTGACCAGCACAAGAACCATGTACAGGCCGTTCTCCAGACTCGCAGAAAACCAGCTGTTTGTGAAGGCTGAAAATGGGAATTCCACGTCCACCATGTTTTTCCGTGGTTTTATCTTTGAGGGTGGATGTTTTCGTACAGACCCTGAGAAAATCTAAGGTTGTGGAGGATTACCAGTTGCCACCTTTAAATAAAGACTGTTGATATTTACTGTAAAATAAATCTCTTCTTAATTATCATTCTGACTGTGATCCTTTAAAGCTCCACAGACATGATTTTTATACTTTTCATAAAATGGCTCAACATATACAGTATATTTATTATCATTGAACTATGTTCATTTTTGCAAATAAAATGTTAAATTAATGGAAAAATCAATTCTAAATTGGTTTAAATTTCGCGCCGTGTTTCTTCCTAAACTTCCGGTATTTTCCGTCACGTGATCGTGACGTCAGCTCCAGACTCTGCCCCAACGCGCACGTTGAAAAACAATGGGGGAGGATACAAATGCATTCGTCGAATTTAGCAATTTAAAAGTTTAGATTTTAGCGATTTGTCTTCAGAGAAGCCAAAGTTATTTCGAGTGATCAACAAGAAACAGCAGGTTATAATTTTTTTTCTGCTGCTGCTGTTTTTTGTAGACTTTTCACGTTCAGGAAGTGAGCAGGTGTCTGGAGTCAGCAGCTGCAAGTTGACGAGACTGAAGGCATTCTACAACATCTAAATCGTTTACACAGCACTGAAATGGTAATATGTTAATTAATGTTTCTAATAATTATTCAACATTAATTTATAGTTTAAAAATGAGTCCCTTTTAAAATATCTGTTAAATATTTTAGATGTTTATTCTAACATACGTTCTGAAAAACATCATTCATATTTCCAGTTGTAATTTGCATGTTTACATGCACTATATGTTCACTAAATATATATATAAAAAAAGTTTATATGTCAATCATTAAATTTAAAAATAAATTTATATCAAATACCGTCAAAAAAAACATAAATTTCCATAGCTGGATCATCATTGTCTATTTGTTTTCAGCTGTTTTAATAAAAATATCAGTTTGTGTTTTCAGGTTTCCAGGTCTCCAGTCCATCACAGAGACACCTGGACAGGTCTCCAGTCAAGACATCTCAGCTGCATTTTTTGGACCAAACAGGACGGATGAAATCAAACGGATTCATAAAGATGCATCTAAAATTAAGAATAAAAGTCATATTTCCCTATCGCGACCGTTGGCAGTAATGAAAATAATAATAATAATAATTTGTCACATTTGTCATCTGTGTGTATGTTTCCCATACTTGACAGACGAAATTGGTCTTCTGCCTTTAACCCAACCACCACCAGGTGGTGCAGCGAGCAGCGTAGTCGCGCTCGGGGAGCTGGAGAATTAGATGTGCACTCATAGACACCCCAAGGTGTGTAGTGGCCGGGGCGCGAACCCGCGTCCTTCGGGTCCCAAGTCAAAAGCCCTGCCACTAGACCATCTTGGCTCCACTCTCCAGTACTGTGGCTGCGTTAGCCCCCGTTTCTGGTAAATTCTCGAAAAATGTGAGTGCGCATGCGCGATGACGTCAACTGGTAAAAGGTCTATTTAGAATTGATTTTTCCATTAATTTAACATTTTATTTGCAAAAACGAACATAGTTCAATGATAATAAATATATATGTTGAGCCATTTTATGAAAAGTACAAAAATCATGTCTGTGGAGCAGCAGCTTTAAGTCCAACTGGTTGTACATCTCTGTTGTGACAGATGGTGCCTCTGACTATCTTAGCAAGTTAAATTTATTCAATATTTATCAAAAATTTGACTTAACAACTTAATATACTTTATAACAACATGAAAAATTGTATTTATGTGATACTATTGTTCAAAATTGTGATTTAACAGTTTATTATTATGACAGTGTTTCTCAAAACATGAAAGCAAATCATATTTGTCCTGTTGTTCACGACTTGGCATGTTCCTATTGCAGATACTGTCTCAGGATTATGACATAGTAATTCATATTTATGCAGTATTTATCAAAATTATGACTTGCATTTTATTTTGCAGGAACATGCTTAAAATATGAGTTTTTCATATTCATGCAATAATGTTTATGATAGCAGTTTTATTTGTGTTCATTAAAATGATTTATTATTTTATTAAGATATACTATTTTGAAATTACAACTTAGCATTTTGCAGGTTTAAAATATTTAAATAATATGACACCATACAAGATAAACTCTCATAATTTCAAGATGCCAAGTCATGAGTTGGACATGTTAAGTCTTAATTACAAGATATTTATCCAAAAAAGCTAAGTCTGGTCCTCTGGACATTCAAAAAACAAAACAAAACAAAGCAAAAAAAACTGTAGAAAGGTTTCGTCTTTCGTCCGAAAGACTTCCTCAGTCTGAGAAGCTGTGTTCAGCTCAGTCTTATAAATAGCACCCTCCCACAGTGGATCAACCAGTTGGCTGATGACAGCCGAAACCAGCTGCTCACATGATCAAGGAGGACCATCAGCCTGATATCAGCCTGACCATCATTTTTTGAATGTCCAGAGGACCAGACTTAGCTTTTTTGGATTTTTCTACCTGGATTATTGAGCATGCATCAGGGTACAAGATATTTAGTTATACTTGATTTTGAAATGCTAAATCATAAATTTGAACTCTTCTCTTAATTATCTGATGCAAAAATCAACATTATGAGATACTAAGTTATCAGTCATATTTGAGCTGAGTCCTATTTTATCATGTCTTGTAATAAATACTAAATTAAAGCTGGGGTATGTAAGATTGTAATGTAGTCTGTAACTTTTCAAACAATATATATTTTAACATATTTC
>JBBPBX010052724.1:0-15234 GCA_038048925.1 Garcialebias charrua
TAATTTTATTAAATCCTCCAATTTAGGAGAGATATTAACACCTAAATATTTAATGTTACCTGATTGTAGTCTTTCATTAAGAGAATTATTAAACATGCAATTTATTGGAAGAACTGTAGATTTTGTCCAGTTTATAGAATAATCAGAAACTTTTGAAAATGAGTTTATTAACTTTATAACATTAGATATTGAGTTTCCTGAGTTCTCAAGAAAAAGCAAAACATCGTCAGCATAAAGACTAATTTTATGTTCTATGTTTCTACCCTTTATGCCTTTAATATCCGCACTTTGCCTTATTGCTGCTGCTAAAGGTTCAATAAAAATAGCAAATAATGCTGGTGAAAGTGGGCAACCTTGCCTGGTGCCCCTCTGTAAACAGAAGCTTGAAGATAATTGATTATTTGTCCTGACGCACGCTGTTGGTGAGTTATATAATATTTTTAACCAATTAATGAAGTAATTCCCGAAGCCAAATTTATTTAATGTAGCAAATAAGAAATTCCAATTTACTCTATCGAATGCTTTTTCAGCATCTAAAGAAAAAATAGCTGTTTCAATATTTTTAAAATACGAATACTCTATTACATTATATAATCTGCGAGTGTTTGTGTTCGAGTGTCTTCCTTTTATGAATCCGGTTTGGTCTGGATGTATAATAACAGGAGTTATCTTCTCTAGTCTTTTTGATAAGACTTTACAAATTATTTTAACATCAACATTAATAAGAGAGATTGGACGATAACTGGTAGGTAATACTGGATCTTTGCCTGATTTTAATAAGAGACTAATGTTGGCTGAATTCATATGTGTTGGTAGCCTGCCATTTCCTTCTGACTCAAGTAGCACTCTATAGAATATCGGTTCCAGTATATCCCAGAATTCTTTATAGAATTCCACCGGATAGCCATCAGGACCTGGAGATTTCTTATTAGGCATGCTTTTAATTGCTTCATGGAGCTCATCTGATGTTAATGGTGAGTCTAGTTTTGATGACTGACTAATATCTAGTTTTGGAAGTGTTACTTTCTCCAAGAATTCATTAATATCTTGATTAGATGGATTTATTTGTGGAGTGTATAGAGTTTTATAGAAGTCTTTAAAAACCTTGTTTATTTTTCCCTCATCATGAATTATATTTCCATTTTTATCTTTAATACCATATATAGATGTTTTTTCTTTGTTTAATTTGAGTTGATTAGCTAAAAAGTTCCCAGATTTATTACCGTATTCAAAATTATCTAATCTAAGTCTTTGTATCAAGAATTTATTTTTCTTATCAATATATTCATTTAGTTCTAATTTTAATTTGCGTAGCTTTTGCTGTGTTTCCTCTCCTTGTAGACCTTCTAATAGTTTAATGGATTTCTCTAATTCCTCAATACGTTTATTTTCTTTTTTCTTTTTATTTGTTGAATAGGATATTATTTTACCTCTCATGACTGTTTTCCCAGCCTCCCAAAGTGTACATGCTGAAGTTCCTGGCAAGTCATTAAACTCTAAATATGATGTCCATTCTTTTTTAAAGTATTGCAAAAATTCTTCCTCTTGAAGCAGTGATGTATTTAATCTCCAATTTATATTTTTTGTTGTTTCTTTTTTATTATCTAAATTTAGAGTAACTGGTGCATGATCGCTGACAGCAATAGTGTGTATCTTAGTGTCTGAAATATTGGTCAGCAATGAATTGCTTACTATGAAATAATCAAGACGAGAATATGAGTGATGCACATGTGAAAAGAAAGAATATTCTTTGCTATCAGGGTGAAAAGTACGCCATGCATCGCAGAGTCCATAATCATTCATATACTGTTTAACTATATTTATAGATTGCCAACTGCGTTGAGCTCCCACTGCATTCAGTCTGTCTAATTTGTCATCGAAACCAAAGTTGAGATCACCTCCCATTACTAGTGAGGAATCCATGTGATTTGATAGAGTGGAAAAAAAGTCGTGAAAAAAAGCAGCGTCGTCTACATTCGGCCCATAAATGCTAACTATGCAATAATTTTGTCCAAATATTGATAACTTTAATATTATATATCTACCTTGTGAGTCTATAACCTGATCTAATACTTTGAAGTTAACGTTTTTATGTATTAAAATTGCTACCCCTCTTTGTCTTGAATTATAACAGGCTGAAAATACATTAGGAAACTCAAAAGACTTTAGCTCATCCACAGTTGAGGCCAATTTATGAATTTCTTGGAGCAATACAACATCTGCCTTTAGTCTTTTAATCTGGTTAAAAATCCTATATTTTTTACTTTGGCTACCGGCTCCATTAATGTTCCATGTGACAAACCCTAAGGTACCCATACCTGTGCTAATGATAATATAGCTAAACCACACCCAATGTCACTAATATAAAAGATACTAATAGATCCAGACAAATACATATCCCTTTAATGATTAATTATATATTATTTTTAAATAGAGTAAGTGCTCTTCTTTTTTTTTAATGAATCAGGGAAGTTTTCATTTATGAAGTAAATGTATGAATATATATAGACGTATGTGAACCCTTGTGCTTGTGCTCCGATAATTGTTAAGATAGAAAAATAGAGACAGAAAAACAAAAAGGAATGATATACATGAAAACATAACTCAGATAAGGAAAAACAACAAAAGAACCCTCTTACCACCTCAAGTGTCATTCCACCTTGTGTACCACCACTAACTGCCTCCTGAACCTTCTATAGTCATAGATCCCTATATCTGATTTTTACAGCATTGATCCATCCCTTACTTGGTTTCTGTAGCTTATCTAAACCATGATAGCTTACATACCAGGTGCATATACGTAAGGCTTAATGTAAAATCCCAATCATAAGCCCAAATAAAAAAAACACATAAATGCATGACACATAGAACCAGAGTGGCACGGACTGGGAATCAACCAGCTTGCAACCTTCGATGTATAGACCTGCTAATCCAACGTTGGTCTTCAAACTTCATCCAAGGGTCGCCTCCTCTGCGTCAATCGAGGGATCCCCTCTACATGCTGATTAAAACCATTGTTGCTGATGAAATCAACAACTCTAATCATTGTGGATTTACCGCTATGGAATTACTGCTATGGATTATAAGACTTTGTTTCCCAGGGATCACAGATTCAGTTCCCTTTCAGTTCGGTCTCTCGGTGCAACATACTTGCTATGGGAATTGCACCCTCGCACGATTACCTGAAGGAATACATTCACGCCTTTTACGTCAGGGGGCGTCACCCCGCGCCAGAGGTACTGCCCTTTAGGTACTTAGGCGACTGACGCCCCTCTAACTGTCTCTTTTTGCCCTTCACCTCACAAAACCTGAACTACCTCTCTTCGCTGGACTTCTCTGCTGCTCCATTGCTCAACTTGAGGTGAGCTCGCTCCCTGCACAGAGCGCACAAATAATTTTTCCCTGAGTACTGCTGGACTAGCGAAAGCTAGTCCAGCACATTTCTATAACCTCAAAGTTTTTTTCTCTCCTCTCTTTACAGGTTGCTTCGCTCAACGGCGTTATAACTACGCCACAACCGCTACCCTGGCTAACATACTTAGTGGACTAGCCAGCGTAAGCGACACGACGGAGGAGACACTTGAACAACGAAAAAAAAGGATTTTGGAAGGTCTCGCTCGCCTTATCTCGGACATGCCTCCGGAGAAGGGAAAGCGAAAGACAAAACTTCAAAGGAAAACCAACGGGACAGCGAGCCCAACCTCGCGTGTCTGTCCCAGTGGCTGTGGATTTGCTCTCACAGCAACGGACACCCATGAGGCCTGTCCAGTCTGCCTGGGTATATTTCATGCAAGACAAGCTCTGGACGCACCAGATTCTTGCCCACACTACAGCCAGATGCTGGATACGGTGCTACGACATCGGGTGGACCTCGTGGCTAAGGCCATGGGAAGTTCAGCTGGTCCACAGGACCCAGACACCACGGAGACCCTCACTTCGACCCCAGAGCTCAAACACATGAATCTACACGACAGCACGCGCGTCGAATGGGGCGACAGCCCTGACCCGCTTGCTCCCTTGGTGGACCTAACAGTCGAGTTCGACACCAGAGGCATGATGAATAAAGACAAGATCTCTATCTCAGCCTCGGGCAAATTTTCAGCGGAGGAACCAGAACTCGAAATCGAGGATCTGGGAGAGGACCTCCCCAGGACCCCGATACCTGCGCTTCCTGAAACGGAATTCTCTATCCCGGCCCTGTTCGACCTGTGCCACAGAGTAGCGGACGTGTTGAACATCCCCCACCTCGCCAACAGGTCACAAGGCTGGCGGGGAACTATTTTTATTCAAAACAGCAGGTTGCAACAAGGCAAAGGATGCCCGTGTTCCCAGACTTCCTCACGGAACTGACCCGCACCTAGCCTCAGCCACGAGCGCCCATGCTCCTCCCTCTCTCACAATTCCTCGACGTGGAGGGCATGGATCAGCTGGGAATAGCCAACATACCTCAGATTGAGGACACACTAGCGTCCCACCTAGCTCCCAGATCATCAGGAACAAACCCGACTCTCCCCAACAAAGCTTGCAAAGCCTCAGCGTCGCTTCTCGAGAAGTGCTACAGAGCTCAAGGACTCGCGGCGCGCGCCATGAACGTGTTGGCGATGATGCAGGCTTACCTTGCAGAAAAACTCCAACAACTGCAGGAAACCTTGGATAATCAAGCTGCTGCCGAATTACTGGACGAAGCCTGCAGAGCTACAGACTTCGTTTTCCGTATGATGGGGACAACTGCTGTGGCTCAGGGCAAAGGTATGGCGGAAGTGGTCATCGCGATCCGCCACCTGTGGATGACGTTGATGGATTTATCGGAGGGACAAAAGGTGCCTTTTCTCCACCACTCGATAGAAGCGGAGGGACTTCGTCGGAGTCCCCCCCCCCAGAGAGCCCGCTGAAGGCAGACCTGCACAGCTGCGGCACCGCTCGATGACGCGTGCGCCACCGCAGAAGCGGACAGCATACGAGGAGGAGCCTCGGCAGAGACCCCCGCCAAACCAACCTCGTTCAGAGCACGCATGGAACAAAAATAGGTTTGTCCCATGCCAAGCGAGCAAGCATAGGACCTCCTCGGTGAACCGAGACACTCGTCAAAAACGTGCCTGATGAACCAGGCCCACGTTTACATTTTAGACGACCTCCAGCCCATGCGGTAATGGGAGTGTTCGCACTTTGTTCAGACTTTATTTGTAGCAAAGTACAAATGGCTGATACCTCTGTTGCAGGCACAAACCATGTTCTCCCTGCTGTGAGTGACATCAAATCATGTATGTAGTTGCACGTAAGCACGAACAAAACTCATAAAACAGCACATCCCTGTTTTATAGAGAAAAAAAAACATACAACACAAATAACGTCAACAGTACGTGCCTCTCTGGCCTGTCAGCCGTCATAAAGGGGGGGGCACATCCCCCTCCCTCACGGCTCATGGGGTGCCAGCCTATTCAATAAGCCCAGCAGAGTGCCTCTGGACCTGTCTCCAGAAGACAGACCCAGAGGCATCTGCGAACAGACCCTACACCTTTCGCGGAGACAGGTGGGAAAGGACACGTGTCCCAGCCCCCGCTCCATTATGAGCAAGGGACCGGCTAATACACTAACCAGACGACCACGTGACAGGTTCGTACCACAGGAGAGCACGTCGGATTCCCCAAGGCAGACACATTTTTCACACCCTCAAGGCAGTGGCTGTGATCACGTTACTGTGCGTGCAAAAGGATCAGAGTTTAACCAGAATTTTCCTCCTGATTTTGAAAGGAAACTGGGCTCCTTATCAACAAATTATCTTGAGTCTGCTGGTCACAAAGTTACTATTGCTCCTTTATTATTCATGAAGGACACTTAACGCTCGAGCGGTAGAAGAGTAGCACATGATTTTCCTCACAAAGCTGCATCAAACTTGTGCCCACACAGTATCCCACCTGGGGTGACAACAATTGGAATCAGGAGATCTGCTCGTTTACAGAAGCAGCAGTCCCTCAATCCAATAAATCCTGTTTTGGAGGGAAACGGTAGCTTTCCTGTCCCAACTCATTCTAATAAAATTAATAGACTCCATCTGTCTCATCTGATCTGCGGCCGCATGTCTTGGACACTCGGGTGAAGAGAGGGGCGGAGCTGTCAACTGACCACTACCTGGTGGTGAGTTGGCTCCGATGGTGGGGGAGGATGCCGGTCAGACCTGGCAGACCCAAACGTATTGTGAGGGTCTGCTGGGAACGTCTGGCAGAGTCTCCCGTAAGACGGAGCTTTAACTCCCACCTCCGGGAGAGCTTTGAACACGTTCCGAGGGAGGCGGGGGACATGGAGTCCGAGTGGGCCGTGTTCCGCGCCTCTATTGTCGAGGCAGCTTATCGGAGCTGTGGCCGCAAGGTTGTTGGTGCCTGTCGTGGTGGCAACCCTCGAACCCGGTGGTGGACACCGGCAGTGAGGGATGCTGTCAGGCTGAAGAAGGAGTCCTATTGGGCCTTTTTGGCTTGTGGGACCCCGGAAGCAGCTGATAGGTACCGGCAGTCCAAGCGGCATGCGGCTCGGGTGGTTGCTGAGGCAAAAACTCGGGCGTGGGAGGAGTTCGGAGAGGCCATGGAGAATGACTTCCGTACGGCTTCGAGGCGATTCTGGTCCACCATCCGGCGTCTCAGGGGGGGAAAGAGGTACGCGACCAACACCATTTATGGTGGGGGTGGCGTGCTACTGACCTCAACTCGGGATGTTGTGAGTCGGTGGGCGGAATACTTCGAAGACCTCCTCAATCCTACTGGCACGTCTTCCACTGAGGAAGCGGAGCCTGGGGACTTTGGGTCGGGTTCTCCGATCTCTGGTGCTGAGGTCGCCGAGGTGGTTAAAAAGCTCTGCGGTGGCAAGGCTCCGGGGGTGGATGAGATTCGCCCGGAGTTCCTTAGGGCTCTGGATGTTGTAGGGTTGTGTTGGCTTACGCGACTCTGCAATATCGCGTGGACATCGGGGGCAGTTCCCTTGGATTGGCAGACTGGGGTGGTGGTTCCCCTATTCAAAAAGGGGGACCGTAGGGTGTGTTCCAACTATAGGGGGATCACACTCTTAAGCCTCCCTGGTAAGGTCTATTCAGGGGTTCTGGAGAGGAGGGTCCGTCGGATAGTCGAACCTCGGATTCAGGAGGAACAGTGTGGTTTTCGTCCTGGTCGTGGAACACTGGACCAGCTCTACACCCTCAACAGGGTCCTGGAGGGTGCGTGGGAGTTTGCCCAACCAGTTTACATGTGCTTTGTGGACTTGGAGAAGGCATTCGACCGCGTCCCTCGGGGGGTTCTGTGGGGGTACTCCGGGAGTATGGGGTACCAGGCCCTTTGATAAGGGCTGTTAGGTCCCTGTACGACCGGTGTCAGAGCTTGGTCCGCATTGCCGGCAGTAAGTCAGGCTCGTTTCCGGTGAGAGTTGGACTCCGCCAAGGTTGCCCTTTGTCACCGATTCTGTTCATAACTTTTATGGACAGAATTTCTAGGCGCAGCCAAGGTGTTGAGAGGATCCGTTTTGGTGACCTTAGAATCGCTTCTCTGTTTTTTGCAGATGATGTGGTCCTACTGGCTTCATCAGTTCGTGATTTACAACTTTCACTGGAGCGGTTTGCAGCCGAGTGTGATACGGCCGGGATGAGGATCAGTTCCTCCAAATCCGAGGCCATGGTCTTGAGCCGGAAAAGGGTAGCATGCCCTCTCCGGGTCGGGGAGGAGGTCCTGCCCCAAGTGGAGGAGTTTAAGTATCTCGGGATCTTGTTCACGAATGAGGGAAAACTGGAGCGTGAGATCGATAGGCGGATAGGTGCAGCGTCCGCAGTGAAGCGGGCGCTGTACCGGTCTGTCGTGGTGAAGAGAGAGCTGAGTCAAAAGGCAAAGCTCTCAATTTACCGATCGATCTACGTTCCCACCCTCATCTATGGTCATGAGCTTTGGGTTATGACCGAAAGAACAAGATCTCGGATACAAGCGGCTGAAATGAGTTTTCTCCGCAGGGTGGCTGGACTCTCCCTTAGAGATAGGGTGAGAAGCTCAGTCATCCGGGAGGGACTCGGAGTAGAGCCGCTGCTTCTCCACATCGAGAGGAGCCAGTTGAGGTGGCTCGGGCATCTGGTTAGGATGCCTCCTGGACGCCTCCCTGGTGAGGTGTTCCGGGCATGTCCCACCGGGAGGAGACCCAGAGGAAGACCCAGGACACGCTGGAGGGACTATGTTTCTCGGCTGGCCTGGGAACGCCTTGGGATTCCCCCGGAGGAGCTGCTCCAAGTGGCTGGGGAGAGGGAAGTCTGGGCCTCCCTACTTAGGCTGCTACCCCCGCGACCCGACCCCGGATAAGCGGAAGAAGATGGATGGATAGATGGATGGACTCCATCTGTCTTCAAGGAGACTCGATCAGGGAAGTCTGTTAACACATCAACGTGTAGGCTCACTCCCCAACCTGGTGGACCCTCAAAGACACACAGGAAGTCGCAGCCCAGCTATTTAGACCAGGATCTGGAATTAATTCCAGCTTGTTAGCTGCAAAGGACAGGCTGAGGGCTTCGGGTATGCCTGAGAACGTGGTGACAACCATACAAAATGCCTGTGCCGGGTCAACTCAGTCTCTATACGCACAGAAGTGGCGCATCTTCGAAGCCTGGTGCTCAGGAAGAAATATAATTTCTTATGCTTGCGACCTGGCTCAACTACTAACTTTCCTTCAGGATTTACTGGAAAAGGGTCGTTCTTATTCAACGATTAAAGTGTTCCTTGCAGCTATCTCTGCCTGTCATGAGGGCTGGGGACATAGGACTCCTAGAGCACATCCAATCATAATAATATGAAAGGTGTGCTTTGAACCAAGCCATCCAGCTGGACCTTGACCCCTGGTTGGGATCTTGGTCTGGTCTTGGGGGCTCTTTGCGACCTACCATTTGAGCCTCTGAGCGAGATTAAGATAGATCTTCTATCTTATAAAACTGCTCTCCTCCTGGCTCTTTGCTCGGCGAAACGCGTGGGTGACCTACATGCATTGTCTGTACACCCAATGTGTACCAGATTTGCCCCTGACGGGTCAAAGGTCACACTAAGGCCTAATCTCGCATACACTCCCAAGGTTTTGACTCTAAACCATAGGAGTCTGGACTTTGATCTCTCCTCCTTTCCACCCGCTCCTGTCCTCACTCAGGAACAGGAAAGGCTACAGGCTCTCTACCCAGTGAGGGATTTACGCACCTACATGCAGAGAACAGCCGAATGGAGGAAAACAAACCAACTGTCCGTCTGCTTTGCCGCACCTGCTACAGGAAAGGCCCTATCAAGACAGCACCTCTCACACTGGGTGACAGAGGCCATTAAAATGGCATACGGTAGCAAAGGTCAACAAATGCCCCCTAGAGTCCATGTTCACTCATCCAGGGGCTTGGTCACTTCCTGATCATTGTTCAAGGGCGTGTCAGTTGCAGACATTTGTGCTGCTGCGAACTGGAGCTCTTTAAACACTTTTGCAAAGTACTACAGTTTGGATGTTACTGCGTGTGATGTCACTCAGGCTGTTCTTTCTAATACACAATAGAAAGTAGCTTTGAGATGCCTTCTGGTCAAGGGCAGGCATTCACACTAACAGGCATTTTACTGAGCATTTCAAGGGCGTGAATGAATTACGTTCCCATAGCAAGTATGTTGCACCGAGAGACCGAACTGAAAGGGAACTGAAAGTTATGCACCATAACTCATGTTCCCTGAAGGAAGGGAACGAGGTGCAACATAGCTGGCCCTTTTCAATACTGAAAGCTCGGTGAAGTGCAATTTTGGAGACAGTTGGAGGGGCGTCAGTCGCCTAAGTACCTAAAGGACGGTACCTCTGGCGCGGGATGACGCCCACTGCCGTAAAAGGCGTGAATGTATTCCTTCAGGTAATCGTGCGGGGGCGCAATTCCCATAGCAAGTATGTTGCACCACGTTCCCTTCCTTCAGGGAACATGAGTTATGGTGCATAACTTTCAGTTTTCCAAAGGATTAAAAGCTTACCGCATTGGGATTACCTACGAACAGTATGGAATTTCTAAAAAATATGGGATTATAATTTTTGATTTTTCTTTTTCCACTTGCTGGATTACATCCAGGTCAGAGACATTTGGTGGTGTCCTTTCATGTTGGACATCATCCCCATGGACAGGCGATGATTTCCAAAAAGTGGGACTGTAGTATAACACCTGGTCTCTGAACATTTGGTGAAAACACCTGAATTCACTTTTTCACTGAAACTCTCATGTGAATCTCCTTTTCTCTGAAAACCTAATTGAAGGACATAATCACTGTTTTATTCCAGTTTAGTTTGAATCAGAATACGAATGAGTCACGAGACTCTCCTTAATTGTTACTTTGTTTAATTCAGAATTGATCAACAGTAATAACTTTTGTCATTTTATGATAATCTGTATTAACATGAGTTGTCACTCTTATGCTGGTTTATTCTTCAGTACGATGGTGCTTTAAAATTATGGCACAGTTCAGGGTATGTGTTAAGTGAAACTTCTCTGCTTTGTCTACGAGTTAGACATAATAATCACTTTACTGGCGATTCCATCTGTCTGTTCTCAAAACTATCTTCATGTCCAACCTTCAGACTTCAACTCGCTGAACTGCAAAGCCACTCCCTTTCTTTTTGGCAAACAGCCAATCAGCGGGTGGATTTGACTGGGTCAGCCCTCCACATAAAACCCTAACTTCCCGTCTTGCTTCAGTGCAAAGGGGAACTCAACTTGGTTCTTCTCTGAAACTGGTTGAACGTTGTGGTCAAATGCCAATTAGACCTATGTTTATCATCCATGGTTACAGCTCAGCTTTGCTGTAACTCACTCAAGCCAAGAGCTCTAATTTTGAAAGAACTTATTTTCTGAAAGTCTTATTTTGAAACTACTCAGGACGCGGCTTTGTTTCTGCTGGGAAAGGCGAACTTCACGTATTGTTGAATCAGTAAACACACGTTGAAGTTCAACTGGACGTCTACTGGACCACACAATCCGTTAGTGCCCACGACTGCTTCTACACTCTTATCACCAAAGAGGTGAACATCACCAGATAAAGAGTCGCTGATTGTTTGCTGAGCGTGCGGTAAGTCCAGCTGGAACTCGTTTGGAAAAAAGTGTCAGCCTGGTTTCATTCAAAATAATTAACTTCTTTTAAACTTCCATCTTTCATTCCATTTCTTCCTTCTAAACTTATTTTTCCCAAGCCAGTAAAACTCTTAAGTAAATGTGCCTACAGAAAAGTTAAAATAAGAACCGTAACTTGTCTGTTGTTTCAATTTGAATCTTGTCTACAGTAGTTTATTTAAATCTAAATCAGAGCTAATCTCGATACAAATAATTGATGTACTTTTATGATTTTGTCAATAAAAGGTTTTCCTGGTGAATCAACATATGTTGACGTTTCTCGTGAGATTACATTTTGTCTGGTCACATTTAATCGGTTTAAGTCCAAAAAAGAGTGAACTCGTTAAAAATTTGGGTCAGATCAAATCTGCTCCAACTTTCATTTGGAATATGGTACAGTCAGTAAACTGACCACTACCTAAAATTCTACAATATCATAAAGCACATCTAGAGTGTTAGTCCCAATTTGCACTAAGGACTGTGAAGCAGCTCTAACATCTGGCACAACTAAGGCAAGTGTTGATACACCAGCTTCAATGCCGAGAAACTCTTTTAGAAAAGTAACATTACTTTCTATGTAACCTAAGCAAGGTACAGATTGGCCATTTGCTCCTTCAACTTCGATTAGGTCAAAGAGTGGCTTAATCTTGTGATATGACAGATGTTGTTCATAATATGATTGAGGGATAGTCATCACCTGGGAACCAGAATCTAGCAAGCTATTATCAGTGTTATAGTTAATCGTTACTTGGGCTGTAGTTTTAGTGCCAAAACGTCTGGGTAGTTTGAATCTGTCAGTTTTAGTATGTGACTTTAAAATGGCACACAGTTTAGTAGACACATTTGGTTTGGGCTCACGGGGACCATTCAATTCAGTGACAGCCTCTGTTTGTCCCACAACAAAGACAGATTTCAGTTTAAAGGAGAGGAGCTACTATGCTGACTGTCCCATATTTGTCTATTCACTCTTAATTATTTTCTCTTAGCCTCTACTAGGGCAGGGTTTCGTTCTGATTTACACCTGGCAACAATATGTCCATCCTCTTCCCAGCGAAAGCAGTACCAAGGCATGGGCCTCGAAGTAGAATGGCTGTGCGAAGATACATTGGCTTCAGAGTTTGAATGTTCAGGTTTTGTGGTTTAGACCGTGAAGGAAACATGAGGGGAGCCACCATATTGTGTCTTTAAACACATACGGTGCCACCCAGATGTAAAGGATTTTATCAGGGGTCAGGATTAAGCTGACCTCTTTATCCTTAATTAATTACTTATTCAGATTGAATAGTAATTTCACGGATTCTTTTCTTTTTCAGTTTACCCAATATTCCTGTGATCTTTATGATGGATAAATAACTAAAGCCATTAAGTGACAGAGACGTTAACTTAGTTTGGTATGTCAAAGACACTACTATTTATTTAAAATAAATCAACTAAATTAACACCATTACACTTGATTGACTTGATTTCACTTTCTTGCAATTTAACACATCAGCACATTTAAATTGTAACACAACAGACTTCAATACAGGATGTTAACGTACTTAGTCTGAGGCTCTATGACTTAAATAGTTTCCAGCTTAGAATTGAGAGGGATAAGGAAATAGGAGGAGAGATGGTTTAAAGGAAATTGTCTTGAGCATGTTACCAGAAGTGACACTTCCCATCAGATTTCTGCTGAAATCCAGGTATGTTTGTAAACAGCTCTTTACCTTTGACGACGAGTCTGATAAAGAGATGACACCAACCTTTCAGATGCACAGAGTCCTTCAGGCCCAGTTCGTCCGAACTGGTTGTTTACTTTCCAACGTCTCCTGGGTTCCGCGTCGATCATCAGAAAATATGTCAGCTACTGGTTGACTTCAAGATAACTTATTCCATAAAGGAATTTAATTCAAAGTTCTGAGCTTGTACGCTCGGTTCAAGTGGACTCATAACAAACATGTTATCAGCCTTTAACTGGATGACGTGTCCTTAGCGTGTGACTAAACGTCCATCCAGCTCTTTGGGAAAGTTCACATCTCTTGAAGTTCCCAGCAGACTCTCCTGTTCCAACAAAAACTTAGAACTTAATAGAAGATCTGAGAGGAGCGAGACTTGTCTCTTTTTCATTGGTCCAAAAACCAGTCGAGCAGTTCATTTGTTATCACGATTCAAGGTGAAATCCAGAGCAGAGGGAAATTGTTTAGGAAAAGTATCTGAGTGAAGAGACTTTCAGACGCTAGATGAGAGTTTTAGCTGAAACTCAACAAAAACAATTTCTGTGTAAGTCAGTTTGACCTTTTATCTGAACTTTGACACCCTTATATGATCAAGTAACACAGTAATACTCCATATTAAAAGAATAACAGCATATAACATATATCATGAAAATGACAAAAGTTATTCTTTTGATTACATTAGAATAAAATCAAAGATAGAAATAGTCTCTTTTGGTGACTATGTTCTCAGATTACAACTAATGGAATAATTTGTAGTAAATGTCTTGCTTTACTGAGAGGTCAGTAAAGGTCATCTCTGGAACAGTTCAAAAATACACAGGTGTATCAAAGTGGACACGGTCATGCCCACTACATCTCCCCCCTTTTGGAAGCCATCGCCAGTCCTTGGGGATGGGGTCCAACACGAAAGGAACATTGAACTGTCTCTGATCTTGAAGTAATCCAGCAAGTGGAAAAGAAAAATCAAAAATTATAATCCCATAAAGTTTTGGAAATTCCATACTGTTCGTAGGTAATCCCATTGCGGTAAGCTTTTAATCCTTTGGAAAACAAAGTCTGTTAACTCTTGGAAAACAAAGTCTGTGATCCCTTGGAAAACAAAGTCTTATAATCCACAGCGGTAATTCCACAGCAGTAATTCCACAACGATTAGTTTTGTTGATTGATCAGCAACAATTGTTTTCATAATCAGCATGTAGAGGGGATCCCTCGATTGACGCAGAGGAGGCGACCCTTGGATGAAGGTTGAAGACCAAGCGTTGGAGCTGCAGGTCCCCACATCGAAGGTTGTTGGCTGGTTGGTTTCCAGTCAGTGCCACTCTGGTTCTATGTGTCATGCAATTATGTGGTTTTTAGGTGGGCTTATGATTGGGATTTTACATTAGGCCCTACCTATATGCACCTGGTATGTAAGCTATCATGGTTTAGATCAGCTACAATTACCAATTAAGGGGTGGATCAATTCTGTAAAATTAAAGATAGGGATCTATACCTATAAAATTTTGGAGGGCTTTTGTAACGAAGGCCTCTAATTCCAAACTATTCCTCCATTCATTACTTAGCACTAGCAATCCTAGGAAAAAAAACACTATAACTACCATGAGTTTGTCAAAATGACCATTGAAATATTCACATTCCATTTAGGTGTTTGTCCCCCTGAGGGCTAGAAATCTGGCAATCCCAGGATTACTTACCAGAGTTTGTTAGATGACTCATCCCTACAGATAATGATCAGGCCTACAGACTTCTGTTTGTGCATTGTAAATGACGTGGGGTGATGGGTGTTACTATGACGATGCCTAAAGAATTTTCTTCTGCATGTAAAGCCTTGGGGGTGGGGGGGGGTATGTCCATTGTTTGAGAACATCTTCTGTGGAGCCTCTCAAACTCACTTCATTCACATCAGTTGAAGAAGCAGGATAAGAAGAGCAGCAGAGCAGGATCACAAAAGCAGCAGAAATAATGCCCAAGTTTTATAATGCAGAGCAAACTTTACAGTTTGTTTTGGATCAAGTGAACCCGTGCGATTCAGATGGTGAAGAGATAATCTGTCACTTGAGTTCTGATGATGAAATGTCTTCTGATAAGATTTTTTTTAATTTTCTACAGTAATTTTTGGCTGTTGTATTTTATGGAAGAGGCACACTGTAAAAACTACCATCTTGATAAGTTACAATTGTTCAATAATATTATTCTTGCTTAATTTGAGCAATTTTGACTTGTTTTTTGACTTAAAACAGGACAAAGTGTCTTGATATGTTGTTTTTTAACATGTTTTTATGAATTTTATCATGAAAATGTATTATGCAGCTGAGGGGTTTGTGTAAATTTCTGAAAAAATATCTTTACCTATTGGCATTTTAATACAATCATATATGTACATATACAGTATAT
>JBBPBX010052725.1:11256-24097 GCA_038048925.1 Garcialebias charrua
CTACTTTCACTCCCATCAGTGTGTGGCCCGCGAGGCAGGCTGCAGCTCGAGTGCTCGGTTAGTTTGGAGTGGTTGAGAGGATTGGAGCGTGTGGCGCCGTCTGTTGTGGTCTGAGGTTCACCACTGGCACGATCCGTCCACCAGCCTCGGCTCTGGCAACCCGCTGTACACCCCCCACCCCACCCCCAGCTGCTGCTACCCACACCGAGTGTGCTGTCTGTGGAGGAATGCATCCGGCCCGAGGACTCTGAATGCCAGATCATTGTTTTGGGGTTTCTGGTCGTTCTATTCATGGTTTAGGTCCCCCCCCCAAGCATCATGTGGCTGTAGTGCCACTCGCTCACCCTGTCAGTCAACTCATTCAGTAAATTTGGTTTTGGTTCAGTCAGAACAGTTTGTCTTTCAGTTCATCTCGACAAAGAGGAGACGATGTACGGTTGTAAACGTGCGCTACAGTTTTGATCAACAAGTATTTCTCTACTTGCCGTCGTTGTGTTAATGAGGCGAAATGCCTCGCCGCGATTCGGCCTTGAACTCCTCAGCTCCCTTTGATGGACTTCAAAAGAACGTCTCAGCGGCTCGGAGAGTTTGGGGGAGAGGAGCGCGATGACGGACGAGCGGCTGCTCAGATATCTGCCCGGGGAGCGATTGGCCGAGTGAGTGACAATCCCCGTGTGTGTCCGGCGACCTTTTTAAAATTCCTGCCCCGGCTTCGGCGAGACCGGCCTCTGTCACACGAGAGCAAAGATGGCGGCTCAGAGGCCATCTGGTCAGAAGGCAAATTACACACCACACGTCCCAAAAATTAAAAGGCAATCTTCCAAGAGATCATGGTGTCTGAGCATTGATACGAGTCGTGTCTGTCTTTCTGAGAAGAAAATGAGACGGTTTAGTCGATGTCTTCACATCAGATCTACTCGATGTCGTGGATAAATAAAAATAACATTTAGTGTTAGACAATATGAGCTCGGGCCATGAAAATGTTAAAATATGTACATGTAAATTATATTTTCTTTAGGGTTTGTCAATTGAAATTGTTTAATCTTGTCACAGAGAAGTTTTGAAATGAAGTTTTGAAAAGAAAAAAAAAAACTAAATGATTTTTTTTTTACCGGTACAAATAATAAAAAAAAATACTTTTTCTTAGTCTAATTAGTCTGATTTTTGTGCATCTTCTTACTACTTTCTGCTAATTTCAGCTTGTTCTTCTCCTTTCGGCTCAGCTTTTTCTGCTATTTCAGCTACTATTCAGCTGTTTTATGCTAATTGTAGCTTTTTAGCTAATTCCACATTTTTTGCACTTATTTAAACGTTTTTCAGTCTAATGCAGCAAAAATGTGCTCTCTCTACTTCTGTCTGGTAATTTAAGCTTCTTTCTGATTTTTAGCTACTTTTCAGCTGTATTTATGCTAATTTCAGCTTTTTCCAAGTATTTCCACTTTTTGTGATAATTTCTGCTTCTTTCAGTCTACCGGTAATTGGGAAAACATGTTCTTTCTGCTTTCTTATGCTAATTTAAGCTCATTCTACCTGTTCAGCTAGCCTTTTTAAGCATTTTAAAGCTAATTTCAGCTGTTTTCAGATAAATTCAAGTTGTTCATGGTAATTTCGGCTACTTTCATCCTAATAATTTCTGCTAATTTCAACTTATTATGCTCCTTCTAGCTTATTTCTGTTAGTTTCTGTTATTTCAGCTACTATTTAGCTGTTTTATGCTAATATAAGCTTTTTCAGCTAATCCCACAATTTTTGCACTCAATTCAACTTTTGTGTTCTTTCTGCTTTCTCAGGCTGATTAACACTTGTTCTACAGTTTCAGATACGTTTTAGCATTCTTATTTTAGCTAATTTCAGCTGTTTTTCAGCAAGTTCTTCTGAAATAAGCATTCACACTGCATTTTCACAGGAAATGCAATTTCTCTAGTTTAACTTACACCTAAAGACAAAGACAAACCATCAATGTACTTAGTGAGAAATTAAACAATTTACAGCATTCTCCCCTAAATTAAAAAGGTAGAGATGCACCAGTCGATGGGCCGGTGACCAGAACCAGACGATGTTTTGCTTCACTGGAAGCCATTTTGTTTTGTTTGGTCCAGGAACACATCATAGCTAAACTGCTAATTTATGCTAGCAACAGTGAGCTGTCCAATAATCTGGAAGATTTTTTTTCCTGCGAGTATTTTATTACAAATTAACAGTCAAATTAAAAATTTTGCCTGAAAATATATACAGGTAGTCCCCGGGTTACGACGGTCTCGACTTACGATGTTTCGAGGTTACGAACGCGCTCCCATTGAAAAGCATTGTTCGAGTTACGTCGTTTATGCGCCTTTACACCAGAAAATACGGTACCGACACGAAACTTACAGGAGGGAGGGGGGGGAGCAGACCGGAGCAGAGGAGGTCAGGAGGGGCTAATATGCTAACTCTGGACCGCTGGACCACGCATGGAAATACAGGAGACCTTATTTTTTTGGAGCGGAGGTTTACGAGGCAGAGAGGCTACAGCTGAGCAACGAGCTAACATGCTAGCAGACGTTGCTGTAAACGCTGTGGACAGGCGTGAAGCAGCAGGAAGCTCATCAGCTCTCAGTAAGAAATTAACTCTTTTTTCCCCTTCATTATGGCTCTGAATGTATGTGTTTTTTGATAATTATGTAGGGTAATGTGTTAGGATGGGCAAAGTGCTTGGTAAAAATACAGTACTGTATGTATAAGGGGCCGTTTGGACGTATGAGGTGCACGTATGAGGTGCACGCATGAGGTGCACGTATGAGGTGCCGTTTGGACGTATTTTCCGACTTATGACGATTTCCGTGTTACGAACGGGCGTAGGAACGGAACTGCGTCGTAACTCGGGGACCACCTGTATTAGGTTTATGATATTTGAGGCTTTTCGGACTGATGAAGTCCTTTGGATGAAGGATGAAACGTCTCAACAAAAAAGAAACCGTCCAGATGACCTGACTGAACTTTGATGACATGTTGATGATAGTTCTAAAGAAATCAGAATTGGCCTTAAAAACTGACTGGTCAGTCTAAAAACAACACGCTTGACCAAAGTGCTTCAAAAATAAAATCAAACCTCGGTTCTAGCCAAAGGTTAGAAGGGCTGGAAGGGCTGCGCCACATTAATATTCTGTAGATTCTCAAGTTATTTGATTCTGAGAATCAACATCTAGTCTTTTTAACTCTCACACTCTCTCCTCAGAGTGACCAGAAAGTCACCGGCGTCCCTGCCACGGCGCAGAACAGAACACGCACACATTTCTGACGTAAACGCCGTAGAGCTGGAACACCCAGGCGTGTTTGTGTTGACTGGAGTCTTTGTGCTCCGCGGCTCGCTACAGTCGCTGCCTCGGCTCGGAGGCCGTGCAGGTAAACGCTGCCTCGGCGCGCCCTCAGGTGACAGACGAGGCTCAGAGAACAACCGTCGAACGCTTCGCAGACGCAGAGGGACGTGTCAGAACAGATGATTGCAGACAGCTGCGCTCAAGAGTCATCTTATTGGGCGGGGGAATACAAACTGGCTAAACTGGATTCACCACGCCACAGCTGCATGGTGCGATTTCAGTTGGTGCAGAGATTAGGAAAGAAAACAGAGTTTAATGTGACGGTTGAGGGTCGGTTCGTACCGTTCAGATGGAGTTTCAGCACAAACACGCAGGCGTTTTTTAGCTACGTGAGTAAATCTGATCGACGACGACTGTGAGAGTTCAAACAGACGGACGGGCTCCTGCGTTAACTTTTGTTCACCTGTCGCGGTTCGTGTGAGTGTCGGGGAAACCGCAGCCTGTTTTCACAAGCACAAAAACAAAACAAAAAAGCTAATAACGCCTGCAAACGTGTGAATGCTTATTGCTGAAAAACAGCTGAAATGAGCTAAAACATGCTGAAATGTAGCTGAAATGGAAGAACAAGCCTAAGTTAGAAGAAAACAGAAAGAACACACATTTGCTGAATTAGATTTAAATAAGCAGAAATTAGCACAACATTTAGGAAGCAGAAAGAGCTGAAATGAGCAAAAAACAAACATGGAATTACCTAAAAAAGATAAAAACAGCATCACCAAAAGAGCTAAATAGCTGCTGAAAGAGCAGAAAAAGCTGAAACTAGCAGAAAAAAAGCTGGAAAGCACACAACAAGCTGAAATTAAGAGAAAGTTAGGCTGAAAGTAGCAGAAATTACCACAAAATAGTGGAAATTATATGAGAACAGCTGAAATAAGCAAAAGCAGTTGAAAAGTGGCTAAAAAAAGGCAGAAATAAGCTTAAATTATCAGAAGGAAGTGGAGAGAGCACATTTTTGTTGAATTAGACTGAAAAAAGTTTCAATTCATGCAAAAAATGTGGAATTGGCTGAAAAAGCTAAAATTAGCATAAAACAGCTAAATAGGAGCTGAAAGAGCTGAAACTTGCAGAAATAAGCTGAAAGGACTATAACAAACTGAAATTTGCAGAAAGAACTTAGAAGAAGTGCAAAAATGTTGTAGTTAGCAGAAAGAATCTGCAAGGAGCACAAAACGGCTGAAATTAGCTGAATTTTTTTTATATGTGCAGAAGGAAGCTGAAAGAAGCTGAACGAAAACAAAAAGTGAAAGGAGCAGTAAAAGGTTGTAAACAGATCTAAACATTCGAAGGATGTAAAATGAGCTCAATTCATTTTCTACGAGGGGAAAAAAAAATGGCAGAAAAGGCTAAATATGTCAAAAAGCTAAAGTTGCACCAAAACTAAAAGTTCTCCTGAAGGAGCTGAACATTTTTGATTTATGATTTGTGAAATAGCACAGACACTGTGGGATGAGAAAGATGCTTTCACACAACCAGATGAGCAGGGGGGTTAGTGAGCGTGTACTCACTTCTGGACACTCGCACCAGCTCTGCAACACTGAAGACTCCAGATTTGATGAAACTGTCCTCCAAGTAGCCTGGAGACAAAGACGAGCGACATGTTATCATCACATCTGTGCAGCTGCGACATCACTTCAACACATTGTTGTAAAGAAGCTGCAGCAGAAATAAAGCATGGACATCACACGTGCAGCTTGGACTCAGCTTCACGTCGTTATTTTCACCTGGGTTTATTTCAGCTCTAACTAGCTCTCTTTGTGCTATTTTAGCCGATAATAGATCAAAAGTTCAGCTCATTCAGGGCATGGGTGACACAAATTTAGTTTTTTCTAAATTTTCTACTTTTGAAAATATTTAACTTTATTTATTACTATTTTACCCATAGAAATACATTGAGTTTGTCAATGCCTTTAAAAACGTTATTTTATTAAATCTGCTTCAGCTTACCGTACCTATTTTACTTTTATCTTCTTTTGCCTACTACCGGTATATATATTTTTTCATTTACCCTTTATTTATCCAGGTAGTCTCATTGAGCCATGAGAACTCGTTTTCAAGAGAGACCTGTTAGGGAGCAGATGGTGGGGGTTAAGGGCCTTGCTCAGGGGCCCAGAGTGGGGTGAATGAGGGTGGAGGCAGGTGTGGGTGTTTCACCTTTTTCCACCCACATTTTTTGATGTTGTCGGTACCGGGGCTTGAACCGGTGATCTTAGGCCCACTGTCTCTAACCACTGCACCACAGTTCATTTGTTCATTTGTTCTGGTTCAGCTTCTTTCAACTTGTGCAAATTTAAACTTTTTTCCAGCTACTTTCGTCTAATTTTAGCTGATTTTTCTGCTGTTCTGTGCTCCTTTCAGCTTCTTCCTGCTAACTACAACATTTTGTGCTTCTTTTAACTTCCTTCGGTTAATTTCAGCTTATTTATGCAAGTTTCAGCTTTTTCTGCAATTTCAGATAATATGTAGCTGTTTTATGCTAATTTTAGCTTTTTCGGCTAATTTCATTTTTTTTTTACACTCATTTCAACTTTTTTCAGCCTAATTCAGCTAAAATGCGCTCTCTCTACTTGGTTCTTGTAATTTAAGTGTTTTTCTCCCTTTTTATCTAATTTTCAGCTTATTTTTGCTCATTTCAGACTTTTTTAATTTTGAGCTTTTTTTTGTCCTGGTTTCAGCTGCTCTTTCAGCCACTATTTAACTCTTTTCATGCAAATTGTAGCCTTTTCAGCTAATTCCACTTTTTTTTTTTGCTCATTTCAGCTTCCTTCTGTTTTTTTCTTCCTCTTTCAGCCACTTTTAGCTATTTTTTTGTTGCTAATTTACTAATGCTTGCACTCATTTCTGCTTATTTAAACGTAATTCTGCAAATATGTGTTTTCTTCTGCTAATTTAGTCTTTGTTCTTTCATTTCAGCTACATTTCAGTGTGTTTTAGCTAATTTCAGCTGTTTATCAGCAAGTTCTTCAGCATTCACACTACATTTTCACAGGAAATGCAATTTCTCTAGTTTTTTTGTGTTTTTTTTTCTTCATTATGAATTATATTTCCATGTTTTAGCTGTTAAAAGTCTTTCAGAATGAACGTGAACTGTTCTTTAATATTGTATTTAAATTATTAAACTTTTTCATGTTTAGGAAAATCAAATACAGATCAGCGCAATTTCTAACCACTGTTTAAGAAATACTAACTGGGGGGTTATGCTCAGAGATCTTAGATGGGGACTGTTGAGCTGAAAATGGGTGCAGTATTTTATAACGTAATAATAAAAAAACAAAATTAACGATCCTGTAACCAGGAGGGGTTTGGATGGTCGGAGCCAGTGACAGAAAGAACGGTCCTCGTTGACCTGGTGTCGTTTAGAACAAAATGTCAGAGTTGCCAGATTTTAATATTCTGTATAAGATGAATTCAGAATTGGCCAAAGCTGGAATCAGCAGCTAAGAAGTTTATAAAAATTGTTGAAAACAACAATGTTTATTCTAAAATCAACCCATTTCTGTTAGAATGGTGCAGCTTTACAGTGATTAATATCCTTCTCAACAGCCGTGCTCATTTAAAGATTACTTGCAAAAAAACAAATCAAAGTATTACAAACAGTAAATATACATTGGAAGTCCTGATGCAATTTTTGCTGAGTCGGTGCATTTGTTGACACCTGTCTGACCTACGAGGACTCGACAGCACTAATCCCAGCCTGTCAGTCAAGTAAAAACAGCCAGACGAGTTCCTGACACCCAGTTGACCGCGGCTCTGCTTTGATTCCTGACCCGAGGGCGCCCAGACCGTGCCAGAAAGATAGGAGCGCGTCTCCGCTGGCACCTACAGAGGCTTAACGCCCCGTGCGAGCCAAAGCACCGTGCCACGGCCGAGGGCCTCCCGGAGGCGCTGGCTCGCTCGCGTGTTTTCCTTGGCAGGGTCGGCAGCAGAACCTGCTCTTGAGGTAGAAAACTAATTATACTTCTCAAAGTATTTGCATTCCAGCTCTGTGATGACAGCGCGGGTCAGTCCAGGAGAAGAGCGGCGCAGTCAAAGTGGATTCTCCGCAGGTCGCGCGGGTCTGCTCAGCTGTCAGCCGCGGTCTTCTGCAACACTTTCACCACACACTTTAACGTACCTCTGAGGGGACGGGGTCTGAGTCAAACAATATCATCAACAATGACCCCCTTTAAGCTCATGCAGTGTATAAGAACCAGAAAAACGGGTTCATGCATGTCTACATTGGACTATTGCAATGGTTTGTTAACTGGGTGTCCAAATACCGTATTTTCCGCCGTTCACGTCGCAGCGCCCTCTAAGTCGCATCAGTCCCAAAACGTCTAATAAAGTGGAAAAAAATCTAAAAATACGTCACTTCGCCGTTTAAGTCACATCTATTATATGTCACCGCTGACCACCCGGAAACGTGGGCCGGTGTTGTGCCAAAAATCAACAGGCTGCCAAATGGTGGCCATGGGTCGTGCACGGGAGGACTTTAACAAGAACTTAACAAGACTACCGGTAACACTTAAAAACAATTATTTGTTTGCTCGACATTATAGCAAGACTCAGTTGAACTTTTACTTATTAAATGCATCAGCTGCATTTCACCGGGGTGACACAGTGAAATGCAGCTGATTTGACGTTTGCTCCAGGAGCTCCAGAGCGAGACAAAGGTGGCTTGGTATGGCAAGACAAGTGTCTCATTAATAGTCACTTTTGCCTAACAATGAGACAGTTGGCTTGCCATATTAGTCGAGAGTCCTCTGGTGGCTCAAAATGGTAGTGTTGAATATTTTCCATGTCAGAATGAATGAAATTGTCAGATCTCAGCCAAAAATTGGTTATAAACATGGGGGAAAACACAAATACATCTCTTCGCTGTATAAGTCTCAATAAGGCTAATTTATGAGAAAACGAAACAAAACTGCGACTTATACAGTGAAAAATACGGTACTTCTTTGAATAGTCTTCAGTTAATCCAAAACGCTGCTGTAGGAGAGACAATATCTCCAGTTTTAGCTTCTCTCCATTGGCTCCCTGTCAAGTCCAGAACTGAATTCAAAATCTTACTTCTAACCTACAAACCCCTCAACAACCTAGCTCCATCTTATATTACAGATCTTATTGTTCCATATTTTCCGAACAGAGCACTTCACTCTCAGACTGCAGGTTTACTTGTGGCTCTAGAGTTTCCAAAAGCAGAATGGGAGGAAGATCTTTCAGTTGTCAGGCTCCTCTCTTGTGGAACCAACGTCCAGTTTCTGTCCGAGAGGCCGACACATTGTCCAGTTTTGAGACTGGTTAATCGGCTTGGTTTCCTGACCTGTTCCTTATCATATGCTGCTACAGGTAGTCCCCGACTTACGAGCGAGTTCCGTTCCTGCGAGTTGCTCGTAACACGAAAATTCGTAAGTTGGAACACGAAGCACGTGTTCTCGTAAGTCCGGATTTTCGCGCGTAAGTTGGAACATTTATGCTAGCGCTACTACGAACACTCGTTTTTCATCAAAAACGTTCATATTAGTTCATAAACATGGTCGGAAACGTGTTTCCAAACGGTTAGCTAACACACTTTCATCTAAAAACACAAAAAAGTGCTGTATTTTTTACAAATTTACTTCTCTTTCGCCAGCTCGTAAGTCCGGGACCTCGTATGTAAGAGCGCTCGTAAGCCGGGGACTACCTGTATAACCATTGACTACTGGAGGACAAATTGACCTCATTTCATCAAATGAATAGTTTGTATTTGTAATTATTCTTTCCTAACGTGATTTTTGTCTTTCCTTCTAGAGAATAGCCTGATGGCCTCCATCTTGGATCTGCCGCTGTGTGTTCGTTTCTACTTCCTGTCCTCTCAAACCCAGCCGGCCGGGGCGGATGGCCGCTTGTCCTGGGCCTGGTTCTGCTGGAAGTTTCTTCCTCGGGGGAGTTTCTTCCTATCCACTGTCACATCTGTGCTCGCTTAGGATGGGAGACTGCGAAGAAGTGAAAACTTGAAGCACTGGCTCCTTAGATAAATATTAATTCAGTTTTTACAGTATGAATGTTTCTGTTCAGTGCCCTGAGACGACTTCTGTTGTGAATCGGCCGCTATATAAAAACAAACCGAAACTAAAAAACGCAAACTTTGACTGAAAAGTTCCCGTCATTTTCGGCAAACGGCGTCAACCAAACAGGTTTGCGTTTACGATCTCTATTGAATTCCAGCGCGATCATAAAAACGTCATGCGTGTTTGCTAAACTTGACAGCGGCTCGTGTCTGAGCTCGCCGCGGCCGTATGAAAAAAAAAGGGCTGCCAGTCGCGAGAGCTCCCGGCGCTGGTAGGACGTAAGCAGCGGCGCTGGAGAGGAACAATGCGGCGATGACAGGAGGAAGGAGGGAGGATGACTGCTGCTCTACATACCTGGGAGAGGGGATTTGCCTGGCTCATTGTTACTTGGACTTCCTGACTGCTGCGAGTCTGCGAACACAGAGAGACAGAAAGTGGGGGGGCGGTTAGTGAACGCACTAAAAACACTATAAGGAAAAGAGTAACATACAAGTTCAGGGTCACGAATGAACTTATAGAGTTAAAGAGCGGCTGTCTGGGGTTGTGCTCTTATCTGCTGGAGCTGTCGAGCAGAGGACATGAAACAAGTGAGCGTTGTTTGAACACTGTTATCATTCATGGGGGAGCGAGCCGAGGAGAAAGCTCCGTGTCTGACACGGAATAACCTGAAAGATTTCAACGTCACTGTTGGAGGGAAAAAAAAAAAAAGAGAGAGAGGTTGAGGGGTTCAAATGTGTTCAGTACTGCTGTGCAAGTACAAGTACAGAACAGCAAAAAAAAAAAAAAAGAAGCTAAAAGAGGACAGGGAGGGGCGGGGGAAACACAAGGAAACATGAGTGGAATTCTTTCCAGTGTGCAGGATCTGGTATGAGGCGGACCCACGTCTTTTACCTTAGAAACCTCACCAGGGAGAGGTGGTGGTGGTGGAAGTGGTGGTGGGGGGTGAGAGCAGGCATATTTCATGGTTGATCCCTGACAAGTACCGAGGCCGTTTTCCCACTTTTCCTTTTAATGTTACACAGCATGAATGTTGTAAAACATCAGAATTAGTGATATAAATCACTAATGGAGTTAGATCTGGGCGCTCGGCGATCAACCAACGGTGACCCCGCACGCAGCAGAATTAAATAAATAAATAAATACTGTAAATAAAAACTAGAGAAATTGCATTTCTGGTGAAACTGATACTGTATGTGAATGCTTATTTCAGAAAAACAGCTGAAATTAGCTAAAAACATGCTGAAATGTTGCTGAAATGGAAGAACAAACAAAACTTAGCAGAAGAAAGCAGAAAGAACTCATATTCGCTGAATTCGGTTTAAACGGACAGAAATGAGCACAAAAATTAACAAGTGAGCTTAAAAAGTCTCAAGTTAGCAAGAAATAGCTGAAAAGTAGCTGAAAAGGCTGAAAGAAGCCTAAACTACCAGAAGGAAGCAGAAAGAGCTGAAATGAGCTTAAAAATGTGGAATTAGCTGAAAAAGTTAAAATTAGCATAAACTGCTGAATACAGGTAGTCCTCGACTTACGACGCCCCCGACTTACGACGTTTCGGACTTACGAACGCATCTCATTAAAAACAAATATATATATATTTTTTTTTAAATAATGAATAAATAAATGTACAGTACTGTACAGTTACCAAGCACTTAGCCTATCCTAACACAGTTAAGGAGTGAGTTGAATTGTCTCCCTCCTCCCTAGCAGGCTCCATTCACATAAAGGGAGCTAGCTCCCTTTATGTGAAAGGGAGACAATTCAACTCACTCCTTCATCTTTAAAAACTGTGTTAGGATAGGCTAAGTGCTTGGTAACTGTACAGTACTGTACATCTATTTATTTATTTTTAAAAAAATTGTATGGGATCCGACTTACGTCATTTTCGACTTACGAACACCCCGTAGGTACAGAACTCGTTCGTAAGTCGGGGACTACGTGTAGTAGCTTAAATAGCTGAAAAAAGCTGAAAGGAACATAAACTAATAACAGCAGACAAAAGTCAATTAGGCTGAAAGTAGCAGAAATTAACACAAACAATGTGTATTTATCTGAAATCAGCTGAAATTAGATAACATTTTCTAAAAAGGTAGCTGAAAAGGTAGAATAAGCTTAAATAAGCCGAAGAAAGCAGAAACAACATGTTTGCCCAATTAGGCTGAAAGAAGCAGAAAGGAGCACAAAAAAGTGAAAATTATCTGAAAAAAGCTGAAATTAGAAACAAATTAAACAGCTGAAAAGTAGCTAAAATAGCAGAAAGAGGCTTAGAAGAAGTGGAGAGAGCACATTTTTGCTGAATTAAGCTGAAAAAAGTTTAAACAAGTGTAAAAAAAAAGTGGAATTGGCTGAAAAAGTTAAAATTAGCATAAACTGCTTAATAGTAGCTGAAATAGCAGAAAAAGCTGAAAGGAACATAAACTAATATCAGCAGACAAAAGTCAATTACGTAGGCTGAAAGTAGCAGAAATTAACACAAACAATGTGTATTTATCTTAAATCAGCTGAAATTAGATAAAAAATGCTAAAAAGGTAGCTGAAAGGGTAGAATAAGCTTAAATAAGCTGAAAAAAAAAGCAGAAACAACATGTTTGCCCAATTAGGCTAAAAGAAGCAGAAAGGAGCACACAAAAGTTGAAATTATCTGAAAAAAGCTGAAATTAGAAAAAAATAAAACAGCTGAAAAATTGCTACAATTGCAGAAAGAGGCTTAAACTACCAGAAGGAAGTGGAGAGAGCATATTTTTGCTGAATTAGGCTGAAAAAAGTTTAAAGTGCAAAAAAAATGTGGAAAAAGCTCAAATTAGCATAACAACAGCTAAATAGAAGCTGAAATAGCAGAAAAGACTAAAACTTGCAGAAATAAGCTTAAAGGAGCATAATAAGTTCAAATCAGCAGAAAGAATTGGAAGAAAACAAACAAGCTGAAAAAAACCCCAGCTGAAATTAGCTAAAAATGTGTAAATTTGCACGAGGAAGCTGAAAGAAGCCGAACAAAACGAGCAGTAAAAAGTTGTAAACAGAGCTAAAGATTTGAAGGATGGAAAATGAGCTCAATTCATTTTCTATGAGGGAAAAAAGTGTCAGAAAAGGCTATTTCAAAAAGCTAAAGTTGCACCAATACCAAAAGTCATATCACCTTTCTCCTGAAACAGCTGAACGTTTTGAAACATGATTTGTTGAAATAGTTTAAAATTGTGGAACGAGAAAGACGCTGAAAAACGGATGGAAGAAAATGGATCACAATAGAGCGAATGCTTCTTAAACATTCACACAATAAAAGCAGATGAGAAGCATCTACACCGTTATCATGTGACAACTTTAGCACGAGATACAGTGAACTCAGACCCCCCACCCCCCATTTTTACAACACCCAGTTTCCTGCTGCAACCCTGATGATCCGTGGTAAAGGGAGACGGGGAACAGAAGAGTTTGAAAGATTTCTTTCTTTCTTGTTCTCTCTGT
>JBBPBX010052726.1:0-24096 GCA_038048925.1 Garcialebias charrua
CTGAATATTATCTGAAATAGCAGAAAGAAGCTTAAATGTCTTAGAAATTAGTAGAGAGAGTACATTTTTGCAGAATTTGGCTGGAAAAAGTTGAAATGAGTTCAAATAATGTAGAATGTGTTGAAACAAGCCTAAATTAGCATAAAAACAGCTTAATAGTAGCTAAAATAGCAGAAGAAGCTGAAACTAGCAGAAATAAGCACAAAGCAACAGAAGATGAAGTATCTGAAACAATCTGAAATTGAACAAAATCTGAAATAAGTAGAAATAAGCAAAATAAAGTTGAAAATATCTGAATAAAGCTGAAATTGGCCAAAAACAGCTGAACAACAGCTAAAACAAGCAGAAACAATCTTAAATTACCAGAAGGAAGTTGGTAGAGCATGGTTTTGCTGAATTAGGCTGAAAAAAGTTGGATTGATTAAAAAAAATTGTTGAAATAGCTGAAAAAGCTGAAACTATCATAAAACAGCTAAATAGTAGCTAAAATAGCTAAAATATCCCAATCTTTCAAAAATTATCTGAAAGGAGCATAATGATCTGAAGTTAGCAGAAATAAGTCAGTAGAAGTACAAAAATGTTGAAGTAAGCTGCATAAAGCTGAAAAGAGTGCAAAGCAGTTGAAGAAACAGCTGAAATTAGCTGAAAGTAGCTGAATTTTTAAAAAAAATTTGTACAAGAAAGCTGAAGGAAGCTGAGCTAGTCCAAAATGTGAAAGGAGTAGTGAAATATTGTAATGAGTTCCAAAGATATCAAGGATGTAAAATGAGCTCCATTCATTTTCAATGGGAAAAAAATGGCCGAAAAGGCTGAATATTTCAAAAAGCTAAAGTTGCACCAATACCAAAAGTCATAGCACCCATGTCCTAAATGAGCTGAACATTTTGATATATGAATTGTTGAAATAGCACAAAAACTGTAGGAGGAGTAGCGTGCCAAAAAACGTACGGAATCAGGATAGTAACTATAATAATAATAAATATAAACACAATCACTATAGTGTGAATGCCTATGTGGCATTCACACAACTAGATTGCATTTCCTGAGAAAATGCATGTGTGAATGCCAAAATGGCCGCTTCACCCAACTTGCATGTTCAATCAAAATGGCCGCTTTACCTAATGTGCTTATTAAATCAAAATGGCTAACTTGTCTACTTAAATTGTAGAACCAAAATGGTAACAATACATGCATTGACTTACTTCGCAAGGCAATTAACTGCCTTGTATATTGAACCAAAATGGCCACTTCACCTAATTTGCATATTCAATCAAAATGGCCGTTTCACCTAATGCATGATAAAGAATGTCCATAGCTACAACCTCACCAAATTTCGGCTCTCTATGAATAAATATGGCTGATTTAAAGCCATTTGAAAGTAGCGTTGGTGGCCATCTTGGATTTTACAGTATTTTTAATGTTTTGCTTTGTCGGCCATCTTGGATTTTTGATTTGGATTCCGTACATGATAGGGGATTCCCTTAGCTACAACCTCACCAAATTTCGGCTCTCTATGTATAATGATGGCTGAGTTAAAGCATTTGAAATTAGCGTTGGCGGCCATCTTGGATTTTACAGTATTTTTAATGTTTTGCTTTGTCTGCCATCTTGGATTTTTGATTTGGATTCCGTACATGATAGAGGATTCCCTCAGCTACAACCTCACCAAATTTCAGCTCTCTATGAATAAAGATGGCTGAGTTAAAGCCATTTGAATGTAGCGTTGGCGGCCATCTTGGATTTTTACAGTTTTTTAATGTTTTACTTTGTCGGCCATCTTGGATTTTTGATTTGGATTCCGTACATGATAGATAATGTCCTCAGCTACAACCTCACCAAATTTCGGCTCTCTGTGTATAATGATGGCTGAGTTAAAGCCATTTGAAAGTAGCGTTGGCGGCCATCTTGGATTTTTGATTTTGATATTGCATTTGATAGGAAACATTCTCAGCTATCACTACACCAAGTTTCAGCTCAATATCACTAAAATTGACCATTTTATGGTATTTTTAGTTTTTTGCATTGTCGGCCATCTTGGATTTTTGATTTGGATTCAATACATGATAGAGGATGTCCTTAGATACAACCTCACCAAATTTCAGCTCTCTATGTATAAAGATGGCTGAGTTAAAGCCATTTGAATGTTGTGTTGGCGGCCATCAGCTGAAATTGAACAAAAACAGCTAAATATTATCTAATATATCAGAAATAATCTTAAATCAGAAGAAGGAATTAGTAAGAGCCTAATTGGGAATAATCTGAAACATCTTAAACAATCTGAAATCTGAAATAATCTGAAATAAGCAAAAAAAGTGGAAATTATCTGAAAAAAGCTTAAGATAGCATAAACAGCTGAATATTATCTAAAGTAGCAGAAATAAGCATCAATTATCTGAAGTAATTAGAAATAGCATAATTGTGAATAATCTGAAATATCTGAAACAATCTGAAATCTGAAAAAATCTGAACTAAGCAGAAATAAGCAAAATAAAGTTGAAATTATCTGAAAAAAGCTTAAGATAGCAAAAACAGCTGAATATTATCTGAAATAGCAGAAAGAAGCTTAAATGTCTTAGAAATTAGTAGAGAGAGTACATTTTTGCAGAATTTGGCTGGAAAAAGTTGAAATGAGTTCAAATAATGTGGAATGTGTTGAAACAAGCCTAAATTAGCATAAAAACAGCTTAATAGTAGCTAAAATAGCAGAAGAAGCTGAAACTAGCAGAAATAAGCACAAAGCAGAAGAAGATGAAGTATCTGAAACACTCTGAAATTGAAAAAAATCTGAAATAAGTAGAAATAAGCAAAATAAAGTTGAAAATATCTGAATAAAGCTGAAATTGGCCAAAAACAGCTGAACAACAGCTAAAACAAGCAGAAACAATCTTAAATTACCAGAAGGAAGTTGGTAGAGCATGGTTTTGCTGAATTAGGCTGAAAAAAGTTGGATTGATTAAAAAAATTGTTGAAATAGCTGAAAAAGCTGAAACTATCATAAAACAGCTAAATAGTAGCTAAAATAGCTGAAATATCCCAATCTTTCAAAAATCATCTGAAAGAAGCATAATGATCTGAAGTTAGCAGAAATAAGTCAATAGAAGTACAAAAATGTTGAAGTAAGCTGCATAAAGCTGAAAAGAGTGCAAAGCAGTTGAAAAAACAGCTGAAATTAGCTGAAAGTAGCTGAAATATTTTTAAAAAAATGTACAAGGTAGCTGAAGGAAGCTGAGCTGGTCCTAAATGTGAAAGGAGTAGTGAAATATTCTAATGAGTTCCAAAGATATCAAGGATGTAAAATGAGCTCCATTCATTTTCAATGGGGAAAAAATGGCCGAAAAGGCTGAATATTTCAAAAAGCTAAAGTTGCACCAACACCAAAAGTCATAGCCGGAGTGTCCTAAATGAGCTGAACATTTTGATATATGAATTGTTGAAATAGCACAAAAACTGTAGGAGGAGTAGCGTGCCAAAAAACGTACGGAATCAGGATAGTAACCGGAAGTTGCGGAATAATAATAATAATAACTAGAAAAACCGCATTTCCTACGAAAATGCACGTGTGAATGCCTTAGCGCCGCTCCGCCCTTCTCGCGGCGACCGCGGGAAGTCGAGCTGGTCCACCCCGAAACACTCTCGTGCCTTTCCCGTACCCGTTCGGCACCTAGTGCGTGCACTCAATTTGGTCCACATTCCAAAATGGCCGCCTTCCCATTTATCGTACAACGTTGACGCCAGAGGGTTTTCTGTGCGTCTTGGTGAATTGGACAAGTGTACCAAATTTCATGATCCTACGTGAAACTAAGGCCAATGCGGAGGGTAGTTTGAAATTTTCTAGGTGGCGCTCTTGAGCCCTTTCTGTTGCAATTTTGGCCACGCCCCCAAAATATGTAATTTTTCACCAGTCCTGACGAGTCTGCCAAATTTGGTGAGTTTTGGGATATGATAAAGCTCCCAAAAGGCCAAACGTATTGTGACGGCGTTACGTCTGATTCGCCACATCGCCACGCCCACATGCTCCACCCAAAACGGTCAGTGTTGGAAAGCTTGTTACACCAACATGTCTTTGGTCACTGGACAGACCGTCACGCTGATTAGGTAACAGGTGTCCAATCCGGACGTTCAATGTACAACTGTACACTTCCTGTTGTGAGGGGGCGTGGCTTAATTAATGTCATGATTTGACCAGTCAGTATTGCAGGGGACCGGATGTGGGTATATCACTGAAGGTTTGATGTATTAGACAGTTTTCGTGTAGGTGCTATTAGTGTTTCGTTTGTGATGGCGTTACGTCTGATTCGCCATATTGCCACGCCCACATGCTCCACCCAAAACGGTCAGTGTTGGAAAGCTTGTTACAGCAACATGTCTTTGGTCACTGGACAGACCGTCACGCTGATTAGGTAACAGGTGTCCGATCGGGACGTTCAATGTACAACTGTACACTTCCTGTTGTGAGGGGGCGTGGCTTAATTAATGTCATGATTTGACCATTCAGTATTGCAGGGGACCGGATGTGGGTCAATCACTGAAGGTTTGATGTATTAGACAGTTTTCGTGTAGGTGCTATTAGTGTTTCGTTTGTGACGGCGTTACGTCTGATTCGCCACATCGCCACGCCCACTTGCTCCACCCAAAACGGTCAGTGTTGGAAACCTTGTTACAGCACCATGTCTTTGGTCGCTGGACAGACCGTCACGCTGATTAGGTAACAGGTGTCCGATCGGGACGTTCAATGTACAACTGTACACTTCCTGTTGTGAGGGGGCGTGGCTTAATTAATGTCATGATTTAACCATTCAGTATTGTAGGGGACTGCTTGTGGGTCAATCACTGAAGGTTTGATGTATTAGACAGTTTTCGTGTAGGTGCTATTAGTGTTTCGTTTTTCATGGCGAGATACCTAACTTTGAGGCCAGGCCACGCCCCTTTAGCATATATGAAAACGTGAGATTTTGATCATTTTTTACTCCACCATGTCTGAGTGATGAGTCTGCCAAATTTGATGAGATTTAGGATATGATAAATCCTCCAAAAGGCCATTTCATTTTAGCTCCATTCATTTTCAATGGGGAAAAAATGGCCGAAAAGGCTTAATAATTCAAAAAGCGAAAGTTGCAGCATTACCAAAAGTCATAGCTGGATTGTCCTGAACGAGCTGAACATTTTGATATATGATTTGTTGAAATGGCACAAAAACTGTAGGAGGAGTAGGACGCCAAAAAACGTACGGATGGAAGATAGTAACATCTATAAAGAATAATAATAATAAATATAAACACAATCTCTATAGTGTGAATGCCTTGTTGGCATTCACACAAATATAAACACAATCACTATAGTGTGAATGCCTATGTGGCATTCACACAATAAATATAAACACAATCACTATAGTGTGAATGCCTATGTGGCATTCACACAACTAGATTGCATTTCCTGAGAAAATGCATGTGTGAATGCCAAAATGGCCGCTTCA
The DNA here is from genome assembly GCA_038048925.1 of Garcialebias charrua. Lineage (NCBI taxonomy): Eukaryota > Metazoa > Chordata > Actinopteri > Cyprinodontiformes > Rivulidae > Garcialebias > Garcialebias charrua. The sequence goes on from JBBPBX010052726.1 coordinate 5,474, forward strand.
CCCAACTTGCATGTTCAATCAAAATGGCCGCTTTACCTAATGTGCTTATTAAATCAAAATGGCTAACTTGTCTACTTAAATTGTAGAACCAAAATGGTAACAATACATGCATTGACTTACTTCGCAAGGCAATTAACTGCCTTGTATATTGAACCAAAATGGCCACTTCACCTAATTTGCATATTCAATCAAAATGGCCGTTTCACCTAATGCATGATAAAGAATGTCCATAGCTACAACCTCACCAAATTTCGGCTCTCTATGAATAAATATGGCTGATTTAAAGCCATTTGAAAGTAGCGTTGGTGGCCATCTTGGATTTTACAGTATTTTTAATGTTTTGCTTTGTCGGCCATCTTGGATTTTTGATATGGATTCCGTACATGATAGAGGATTCCCTTAGCTACAACCTCACCAAATTTCAGCTCTCTATGTATAATGATAGCTGAGTTAACGCCATTTGAAAGTAGCGTTGGTGGCCATCTTGGATTTTACAGTATTTTTAATGTTTTGCTTTGTCGGCCATCTTGGATTTTTGATTTGGATTCCGTACATGATAGAGGATTCCCTCAGCTACAACCTCATCAAATTTTAGCTCTCTATGAATAAAGATGGCTGAGTTAAAGCCATTTGAATGTAGCGTTGGCAGCCATCTTGGATTTTTACAGTTTTTTAATGTTTTACTTTGTCGGCCATCTTGGATTTTTGATTTGGATTCCGTACATGATAGATAATGTCCTCAGCTACAACCTCACCAAATTTCGGCTCTCTATGTATAATGATGGCTGAGTTAAAGCCATTTGAAAGTAGCGTTGGCGGCCATCTTGGATTTTTGATTTTGATATAGCATTTGATAGGAAACATTCTCAGCTATCACTACACCAAGTTTCAGCTCAATATCACTAAAATTGACCATTTTATGGTATTTTTACTTTTTTGCATTGTCGGCCATCTTGGATTTTTTTTTGGATTCTATACATGATAGATAATGTCCTCAGCTACAACCTCACCAAATTTCAGCTCTCTATGTATAAAGATGGTCGAGTTATAACCATTTGAAAGTAGCGTTGGCGGCCATCAGCTGAAATTGGTCAAAAACAGCTGAATATTATCTAAAATAGCAGAAATAAGGTTGAATTTGCAGCAGGATTTAGTAAGAGCTTAATTGGGAATAATCTGAAACATCTTAAACAATCTGAAATCTGAAATAATCTGAAATAAGCAAAAAAAGTGGAAATTATCTGAAAAAAGCTAAAGATAGCATAAACAGCTGAATATTATCTAAAATAGCAGAAATAAGCTTAAATTATCTGAAGTAATTAGAAATAGCATAATTGTGAATAATCTGAAATATCTGAAACAATCTGAAATCTGAAAAAATCTGAACTAAGCAGAAATAAGCAAAATAAAATTGAAATTATCTGAAAAAAGCTTAAGATAGCAAAAACAGCTGAATATTATCTGAAATAGCAGAAAGAAGCTTAAATGTCTTAGAAATTAGTAGAGAGAGTACAGTTTTGCAGAATTAGGCTGGAAAAAGTTGAAATGAGTTCAAATAATGTAAAATTTGTTGAAACAAGCCTAAATTAGCATTAAAACAGCTTAATAGTAGCTAAAATAGCAGAAGAAGCTGAAACTAGCAGAAATAAGCACAAAGCAGCATCATCTGAATAATCTAAAATATCTGAAACAATCTGAAATCTGAAAAAATCTGAACTAAGCAGAAATAAGCAAAATAAAGTTGAAATTATCTGAAAAAAGCTTAAGATAGCAAAAACAGCTGAATATTATCTGAAATAGCAGAAAGAAGCTTAAATGTCTTAGAACTTAGTAGAGAGAGTACATTTTTGCAGAATTTGGCTGGAAAAAGTTGAAATGAGTTCAAATAATGTGGAATGTGTTGAAACAAGCCTAAATTAGCATAAAAACAGCTTAATAGTAGCTAAAATAGCAGAAGAAGCTGAAACTAGCAGAAATAAGCACAAAGCAGCATAATATGAAGTATCTGAAACAATCTGAAATTGAAAAAAATCTGAAATAAGTAGAAATAAGCAAAATAAAGTTGAAATTATCTGAAAAAGCTGAAATTGGCCAAAAACAGCTGAACAACAGCTAAAACAAGCAGAAATTATCTTAAATTACCAGAAGGAAGTTGGTAGAGCATGGTTTTGCTGAATTAGGCTGAAAAAAGTTGGATTGATTAAAAAAAATTGTTGAAATAGCTGAAAAAGCTGAAATTTGCATAAAACAGCTAAATAGTAGCTAAAATAGCTAAAATATCTTAATCTTTGAAAAATTAGCTGAAAGGAGCATAATGATCTGAAATTAGCAGAAATAAGTCAGTAGAAGTACAAAAATGTTGAAGTAAGCTGCATAAAGCTGAAAAGAGCACAAAGCAGTTGAAGAAACAGCTGAAATTAGCTGAAAGTAGCTGAATTTTTTTTTAAATTTTGTACAAGGAAGCTGAAGGAAGCTGAGCTAATCCAAAATGTGAAAGGAGTAGTGAAATATTGTAATGAGTTCCAAAGATATCAAGGATGTAAAATGAGCTCCATTCATTTTCAATGGGAAAAAAATGGCCGAAAAGGCTGAATATTTCAAAAAGCTAAAGTTGCACCAATACCAAAAGTCATAGCACCCATGTCCTAAATGAGCTGAACATTTTGATATATGAATTGTTGCAATAGCACAAAAACTGTAGGAGGAGTAGCGTGCCAAAAAACGTACGGAATCAGGATAGTAACTGGAATAATAATAATAAATATAAACACAATCACTATAGTGTGAATGCCTATGTGGCATTCACACAACTAGATTGCATTTCCTGAGAAAATGCATGTGTGAATGCCAAAATGGCCGTTATGACTTGAATGTTTAATCAAAATGGCCGCTTTACCTAATGTGCTTATTAAATCAAAATGGCTAACTTGTCTACTTAAATTGTAGAACCAAAATGGTAACAATACATGCATTGACTTACTTCGCAAGGCAATTAACTGCCTTGTATATTGAACCAAAATGGCCACTTCACCTAATTTGCATATTCAATCAAAATGGCCGCTTCACCTAATGCATGATAAAGAATGTCCATAGCTACAACCTCACCAAATTTCGGCTCTCTATGAATAAATATGGCTGATTTAAAGCCATTTGAAAGTAGCGTTGTTGGCCATCTTGGATTTTACAGTATTTTTAATGTTTTGCTTTGTCGGCCATCTTGGATTTTTGATTTGGATTCCGTACATGATAGAGGATTCCCTCAGCTACAACCTCACCAAATTTCGGCTCTCTATGTATAATAATGGCTAAGTTAAAGCCATTTGAAAGTAGCGTTGGTGGCCATCTTGGATTTTACAGTATTTTTAATGTTTTGCTTTGTCTGCCATCTTGGATTTTTGATTTGGATTCCGTACATGATAGAGGATTCCCTTAGCTACAACCTCACCAAATTTCAGCTCTCTATGAATAAAGATGGCTGAGTTAAAGCCATTTGAATGTAGCGTTGGCGGCCATCTTGAATTTTTACAGTTTTTTAATGTTTTACTTTGTCGGCCATCTTGGATTTTTGATTTGGATTCCGTACATGATAGATAATGTCCTCAGCTACTACCTCACCAAATTTCGACTCTCTATGTATAATGATGGCTGAGTTAAAGCCATTTGAAAGTAGCGTTGGCGGCCATCTTGGATTTTTGATTTTGATATAGCATTTGATAGGAAACATTCTCAGCTATCACTACACCAAGTTTCAGCTCAATATCACTAAAATTGACCATTTTATAGTATTTTTACTTTTTTGCATTGTCGGCCATCTTGGATTTTTTTTTGGATTCTATAGAGCTTTGGAGCGTGACGTCACTGGTCCACCGCGCACAGCATTGTGGGTAGTTTTTTTTGTAGTTTTTTTTCGATCCGCCATTTTTCCTGCCTTGCTCGTATTTTGTTTTTTATAGTATTTTTACTTTTTTGCATTGTCGGCCATCTTGGATTTTTTTTTGGATTCTATACATGATAGATAATGTCCTCAGCTACAACCTCACCAAATTTCAGCTCTCTATGTATAAAGATGGTCGAGTTATAACCATTTGAAAGTAGCGTTGGCAGCCATCAGCTGAAATTGGTCAAAAACAGCTGAATATTATCTAAAATAGCAGAAATAAGCTTAAATTAGCAGCAGGAATTAGTAAGAGCTTAATTGGGAATAATCTGAAACATCTTAAACAATCTGAAATCTGAAATAATCTGAAATAAGCAAAAAAAGTTGAAATTATCTAAAAAAAGCTTAAGATATCATAAACAGCTGAATACTATCTAAAATAGCAGAAATAAGCTTAAATTATCTGAAGTAATTAGAAATAGCATAATTGTGAATAATCTGAAATATCTGAAACAATCTGAAATCTGAAAAAATCTGAACTAAGCAGAAATAAGCAAAATAAAGTTGAAATTATCTGAAAAAAGCTAAAGATAGCAAAAACAGCTGAATATTATCTGAAATAGCAGAAATAAGCTTAACTGTGTTAGAAATTAGTAGAGAGAGTGTAGTTTTGCAGAATTAGGATGGAAAAAGTTGAAATGAGTTCAAATAATGTGGAATTTGTTGAAACAAGCCTAAATTAGCATAAAAACAGCTTAATAGTAGCTAAAATAGCAGAAGAAGCTGAAACTAGCAGAAATAAGCACAAAGCAGCATAATCTGAATAATCTAAAATATCTGAAACTATCTGAAATCTGAAAAAATCTGAACTAAGCAGAAATAAGCAAAATAAAGTTGAAATTATCTGAAAAAAGCTTAAGATAGCAAAAACAGCTGAATATTATCTGAAATAGCAGAAAGAAGCTTAAATGTCTTAGAACTTAGTAGAGAGAGTACATTTTTGCAGAATTTGGCTGGAAAAAGTTGAAATGAGTTCAAATAATGTGGAATGTGTTGAAACAAGCCTAAATTAGCATAAAAACAGCTTAATAGTAGCTAAAATAGCAGAAGAAGCTGAAACTAGCAGAAATAAACACAAAGCAGAAGAATATGAAGTATCTGAAACAATCTGAAATTGAAAAAAATCTGAAATAAGTAGAAATAAGCAAAATAAAGTTGAAAATATATGAATAAAGCTGAAATTGGCCAAAAACAGCTGAACAACAGCTAAAACAAGCAGAAACAATCTTAAATTACCAGAAGGAAGTTGGTAGAGCATGGTTTTGCTGAATTAGGCTGAAAAAAGTTGGATTGATTAAAAAAAATTGTTGAAATAGCTGAAAAAGCTGAAATTATCATAAAACAGCTAAATAGTAGCTAAAATAGCTAAAATATCTTAATCTTTCAAAAATTATCTGAAAGGAGCATAATGATCTGAAATTAGCAGAAATAAGTCAGTAGAAGTACAAAAATGTTGAAGTAAGCTGCATAAAGCTGAAAAGAGTGCAAAGCAGTTGAAAAAACAGCTGAAATTAGCTGAAAGTAGCTGAAATATTTTTTAAAAAATGTACAAGGTAGCTGAAGGAAGCTAAGCTGGTCCAAAATGTGAAAGGAGTAGTGAAATATTCTAAAGAGTTCCAAAGATATCAAGGATGAAAAATTAGCTCCATTCATTTTCAATGGGGAAGAAAATGGCCGAAAAGGCTAAATAATTCAAAAAGCTAAAGTTGCACCAATACCAAAAGTCATAGCCATCATGTCCTGAATGAGCTGAACATTTTGATATATGAATTGTTGCAATAGCACAAAAACTGTAGGAGGAGTAGCGTGCCGAAAAACGTACGGAATCAGGATAGTAACCGGAAGACAATCTCTATAGTGTGAATGCCTTGTTGGCATTCACACAACTAGATTGCATTTCCTGAGAAAATGCATGTGTGAATGCCAAAATGGCCGCTTCACCCAACTTGCATGTTCAATGAAAATGGTCGCTTTACCTAATGTGCTTATTAAATCAAAATGGCTACCTTGTCTACTTAAATTGTAGAGCCAAAATGGTAACAATACATGCATTGACTTACTTCGCAAGGCAATTAACTGCCTTGTATACTGAACCAAAATGGCCACTTCACCTAATTTGCATGTTCAATCAAAATGGCCGCTTCACCTAATGCATGATAAAGAATGTCCATAGCTACAACCTCACCAAATTTCGGCTCTCTATGAATAAAGATGGCTGATTTAAAGCCATTTGAAAGTAGCGTTGGCGGCCATCTTGGATTTTACAGTATTTTTAATGTTTTGCTTTGTCGGCCATCTTGGAATTTTGATTTGGATTCCGTACATGATAGAGGATTCTCTCAGCTACAACCTCACCAAATTTCAGCTCTCTATCTATAAAGATGGCCGAGTTAAAGTAATTTGAAAGTAGCGTTGTCGGCCATCTTGGATTTTTGATTTTGATATAGCATTTGATAGGAAACATTCTCAGCTATCACTACACCAAGTTTTAGCTCAATATAACTAAAATTGACCATTTTATAGTATTTTTACTTTTTTGCATTGTCGGCCATCTTGGATTTTTGATTTGGATTCCGTACATGATAGACAATGTCCTCAGCTACAACCTCACCAAATTTCGGCTCTCTATGTATAAAGATGGCTGAGTTAAAGCCATTTGAAAGTAGCGTTGGCAGACATCAGCTGAAATTGGCCAAAAACAGCTGAACAACAGCTAAAACAAGCAGAAAATATCTTAACTTAGCTGAAGGAAGTTGGTAGAACATGGTTTTGCTGAATTAGGCTGAAAAAAGTTGGATTGATTAAAATAAATTGTTGAAATAGCTGAAAAAGCTGAAATTTGCATAAACAGCTAAATAGTAGCTAAAATAGCAAAAAATATCTTAATCTTTCAAAAATTATCTGAAAGGAGCATAATGATCTGAAATTAGCATAAATAAGTCAGTAGACGTACAAAAATGTTGAAGTAAGCTCCATTAAACTGAAAAGATCGCAGCTAAAATTAGCTGAAAGTAGCCGAAATATTTTTAAAAAATGTACAAGGTAGCTGAAGGAAGCTGAGTTGGTCCAAAATGTGAAAGGAGTAGTGAAATATTGTAATGAGTTCCAAAGATATCAAGGATGTAAAATGAGCTCATTGAGTTCATTTGAGCTCCATTCATTTTCAATGGGAAAAAAATGGCCGAAAAGGCTGAATATTTCAAAAAGCTAAAGTTGCACCAATACCAAAAGTCATAGCCATCATGTCCTGAATGAGCTGAACATTTTGATATATGAATTGTTGAAATAGCACAAAAACTGTAGGAGGAGTAGCGTGCCAAAAAACGTACGGAATCAGGATAGTAACAGATGTAATTGTAACACTAGAAAAACCGCATTTCCTACGAAAATGCACGTGTGAATGCCTTAGCGCCGCTCCGCCCTTCTCGCGGCGACCGCGGGAAGTCGAGCTGGTCCACCCCGAAACACTCTCGTGCCTTTCCCGTACCCGTTCGGCACCCAGTGCGTGCACTCAATTTGGTCCACATTCCAAAATGGCCGCCTTCCCATTTATCGTACAACGTTGATGCCAGAGGGTTTTCTGTGCGTCTTGGTGAATTGGACAAGTGTACCAAATTTCATGATCCTACGTGAAACTAAGGCCAATGCGGAGGGTAGTTTGAAATATTCTAGGTGGCGCTCTTGAGCCCTTTCTGTTGCAATTTTGGCCACGCCCCCAAAATATGTAATTTTTCACCAGTCCTGACGAGTCTGCCAAATTTGGTGAGTTTTGGGATATGATAAAGCTCCCAAAAGGCCAAACGTATTGTGACGGCGTTACGTCTGATTCGCCACATCGCCACGCCCACATGCTCCACCCAAAACAACCAGTCGTGGAAAGCTTGTTACAGCAACATGTCTTCGGTCACTGGACAGACCGTCACGCTGATTAGGTAACAGGTGTCCGATCGGGATGTTCAATGTACAACTGTACACTTCCTGTTGTGAGGGGGCGTGGCTTAATTATTGTCATGATTTGACCATTCAGTATTGCAGGGGACCGGATGTGGGTCAATCACTGAAGGTTTGATGTATTAGACTGTTTTCGTGTAGGTGCTATTAGTGTTTCGTTTGTGACGGCGTGACGGCTGATTCGCCACATCGCCACGCCCACATGCTCCACCCAAAACGGTCAGTGTTGGAAAGCTTGTTACAGCAACATGTCTTCGGTCACTGGACAGACCGTCCCGCTGATTAGGTAACAGGTGTCCGATCGGGACGTTCAATGTATAACTGTACACTTCCTGTTGTGAGGGGGCGTGGCTTAATTAATGTCATGATTTGACCATTCAGTATTGCAGGGGAGTGGTTGTGGGTCAATCACTGAAGGTTTGATGTATTAGACGGTTTTCGTGTAGGTGCTATTAGTGTTTCGTTTTTCATGGCGAGATGCCTAACTTTGAGGCCAGGCCACGCCCCTTCAGCATATATGAAAATGCGAGGTTTTGATCATTTGTTACTCCTGCATGTCTGAGTGATGAGTCTGCCAAATTTGGTGAGTTTTAGGGTATGATAAAGCCCCCAAAAGACCATTTCATTTTAGCTCCATTCATTTTCAATGGGAAAAAAATGGCCGAAAAGGCTTAATATTTCAAAAAGCGCAACTTGCAGCATTACCAAAAGTCATAGCTGGATTGTCCTGAACGAGCTGAACATTTTGATATATGAATCGTTGAAATGGCACAAATACTCTAGGAGGAGTAGCGTGCCAAAAAACGTACGGACGGAAGATAGTAACTATAATAATAACTAGAAAAACCGCATTTCCTGCGAAAATGCACGTGTGAATGCCTTAGCGCCGCTCCGCCCTTCTCGCGGCGACCGCGGGAAGTCGAGCTGGTCCACCCTGAAACACTCTCGTGCCTTTCCCGTACCCGTTCGGCACCCAATGCACCCAATTTGGTCCACATTCCAAAATGGCCGCCTTCCCATTTATCGTACAACGTTGATGCCAGAGGGTTTTCTGTGCGTCTTGGTGAATTGGACAAGTGTACCAAATTTCATGATCCTACGTGAAACTAAGGCCAATGCGGAGGGTAGTTTGAAATATTCTAGGTGGCGCTCTTGAGCCGTTTCTGTTGCAATTTTGGCCACGCCCCCAAAATATGTAATTTTTCACCAGTCCTGACGAGTCTGCCAAATTTGGTGAGTTTTGGGATATGATAAAGCTCCCAAAAGGCCAAACGTATTGTGACGGCGTTACGTCTGATTCGCCACATCGCCACGCCCACATGCTCCACCCAAAACAACCAGTCGTGGAAAGCTTGTTACAGCAACATGTCTTCGGTCACTGGACAGACCGTCACGCTGATTAGGTAACAGGTGTCCGATCGGGACGTTCAATGTACAACTGTACACTTCCTGTTGTGAGGGGGCGTGGCTTAATTATTGTCATGATTTGACCATTCAGTATTGCAGGGGACCGGATGTGGGTCAATCACTGAAGGTTTGATGTATTAGACAGTTTTCGTGTAGGTGCTATTAGTGTTTCGTTTGTGACGGCGTTACGTCCGATTCGCCACATCGCCACGCCCACATGCTCCACCCAAAACGGTCAGTGTTGGAAAGCTTGTTACAGCAACATGTCTTCGGTCACTGGACAGACCGTCACGCTGATTAGGTAACATGTGTCCGATCGGGACGTTCAATGTACAACTGTACACTTCCTGTTGTGAGGGGGCGTGGCTTAATTAATGTCATGATTTGACCATTCAGTATTGTAGGGGACCGGTTGTGGGTCAATCACTGAAGGTTTGATGTATTAGACGGTTTTCGTGTAGGTGCTATTAGTGTTTCGTTTTTCATGGCGAGATGCCTAACTTTGAGGCCAGGCCACGCCCCTTCAGCATATATGAAAACGCGAGGTGTTGATCATTTATTACTGCCCCATGTCTGAATGATGAGTCTGCCAAATTTGGTGAGATTTAGGATATGATAAAGCCCCCAAAAGGCCATTTCATTTTAGCTCCATTCATTTTCAATGGGAAAAAAATGGCCGAAAAGGCTTAATATTTCAAAAAGCGAAAGTTGCAGCATTACCAAAAGTCATAGCTGGATTGTCCTGAACGAGCTGAACATTTTGATATATGAATCGTTGAAATGGCACAAATACTCTAGGAGGAGTAGGACGCCAAAAAACGTACGGATGGAAGATAGTAACATCTATAAAGTATAATAATAATAAATATAAACACAATCTCTATAGTGTGAATGCCTTGTTGGCATTCACACAAATATAAACACAATCTCTATAGTGTGAATGCCTTGTTGGCATTCACACAACTAGATTGCATTTCCTGAGAAAATGCATGTGTGAATGCCAAAATGGCCGCTTCACCCAACTTGCATGTTCAATCAAAATGGCCGCTTTACCTAATGTGCTTATTAAATCAAAATGGCTAACTTGTCTACTTAAATTGTAGAACCAAAATGGTAACAATACATGCATTGACTTACTTCGCAAGGCAATTAACTGCCTTGTATATTGAACCAAAATGGCCACTTCACCTAATTTGCATATTCAATCAAAATGGCCGTTTCACCTAATGCATGATAAAGAATGTCCATAGCTACAACCTCACCAAATTTCGGCTCTCTATGAATAAATATGGCTGATTTAAAGCCATTTGAAAGTAGCGTTGGTGGCCATCTTGGATTTTACAGTATTTTTAATGTTTTGCTTTGTCGGCCATCTTGGATTTTTGATTTGGATTCCGTACATGATAGAGGATTCCCTCAGCTACAACCTCACCAAATTTCGGCTCTCTATGTATAATGATGGCTGAGTTAAAGCCATTTGAAAGTAGCGTTGGTGGCCATCTTGGATTTTACAGTATTTTTAATGTTTTGCTTTGTCGGCCATCTTGGATTTTTGATTTGGATTCCGTACATGATAGAGGATTCCCTCAGCTACAACCTCACCAAATTTCAGCTCTCTATGAATAAAGATGGCTGAGTTAAAGCCATTTGAATGTAGCGTTGGCGGCCATCTTGGATTTTTACAGTTTTTTAATGTTTTACTTTGTCGGCCATCTTGGATTTTTGATTTGGATTCCGTACATGATAGATAATGTCCTCAGCTACAACCTCACCAAATTTCGGCTCTCTATGTATAATGATGGCTGAGTTAAAGCCATTTGAAAGTAGCGTTGGCGGCCATCTTGGATTTTTGATTTTGATATGGCATTTGATAGGAAACATTCTCAAATAAGCTTAAATTAGCAGCAGGAATTAGTAAGAGCTTAATTGGGAATAATCTGAAACATCTTAAACAATCTGAAATCTGAAATAATCTGAAATAAGCAAAAAAAGTTGAAATTATCTAAAAAAAGCTTAAGATATCATAAACAGCTGAATACTATCTAAAATAGCAGAAATAAGCTTAAATTATCTGAAGTAATTAGAAATAGCATAATTGTGAATAATCTGAAATATCTGAAACAATCTGAAATCTGAAAAAATCTGAACTAAGCAGAAATAAGCAAAATAAAGTTGAAATTATCTGAAAAAAGCTAAAGATAGCAAAAACAGCTGAATATTATCTGAAATAGCAGAAATAAGCTTAACTGTGTTAGAAATTAGTAGAGAGAGTGTAGTTTTGCAGAATTAGGATGGAAAAAGTTGAAATGAGTTCAAATAATGTGGAATTTGTTGAAACAAGCCTAAATTAGCATAAAAACAGCTTAATAGTAGCTAAAATAGCAGAAGAAGCTGAAACTAGCAGAAATAAGCACAAAGCAGCATAATCTGAATAATCTAAAATATCTGAAACTATCTGAAATCTGAAAAAATCTGAACTAAGCAGAAATAAGCAAAATAAAGTTGAAATTATCTGAAAAAAGCTTAAGATAGCAAAAACAGCTGAATATTATCTGAAATAGCAGAAAGAAGCTTAAATGTCTTAGAACTTAGTAGAGAGAGTACATTTTTGCAGAATTTGGCTGGAAAAAGTTGAAATGAGTTCAAATAATGTGGAATGTGTTGAAACAAGCCTAAATTAGCATAAAAACAGCTTAATAGTAGCTAAAATAGCAGAAGAAGCTGAAACTAGCAGAAATAAACACAAAGCAGAAGAATATGAAGTATCTGAAACAATCTGAAATTGAAAAAAATCTGAAATAAGTAGAAATAAGCAAAATAAAGTTGAAAATATATGAATAAAGCTGAAATTGGCCAAAAACAGCTGAACAACAGCTAAAACAAGCAGAAACAATCTTAAATTACCAGAAGGAAGTTGGTAGAGCATGGTTTTGCTGAATTAGGCTGAAAAAAGTTGGATTGATTAAAAAAAATTGTTGAAATAGCTGAAAAAGCTGAAATTATCATAAAACAGCTAAATAGTAGCTAAAATAGCTAAAATATCTTAATCTTTCAAAAATTATCTGAAAGGAGCATAATGATCTGAAATTAGCAGAAATAAGTCAGTAGAAGTACAAAAATGTTGAAGTAAGCTGCATAAAGCTGAAAAGAGTGCAAAGCAGTTGAAAAAACAGCTGAAATTAGCTGAAAGTAGCTGAAATATTTTTTAAAAAATGTACAAGGTAGCTGAAGGAAGCTAAGCTGGTCCAAAATGTGAAAGGAGTAGTGAAATATTCTAAAGAGTTCCAAAGATATCAAGGATGAAAAATTAGCTCCATTCATTTTCAATGGGGAAGAAAATGGCCGAAAAGGCTAAATAATTCAAAAAGCTAAAGTTGCACCAATACCAAAAGTCATAGCCATCATGTCCTGAATGAGCTGAACATTTTGATATATGAATTGTTGCAATAGCACAAAAACTGTAGGAGGAGTAGCGTGCCGAAAAACGTACGGAATCAGGATAGTAACCGGAAGACAATCTCTATAGTGTGAATGCCTTGTTGGCATTCACACAACTAGATTGCATTTCCTGAGAAAATGCATGTGTGAATGCCAAAATGGCCGCTTCACCCAACTTGCATGTTCAATCAAAATGGCCGCTTCACCTAATGTATGTTAGAGATTGTCCATAGCTACAACCTCACCAAATTTCAGCTCTCTATGAATAAAGATGGCTGAGTTAAAGCCATTTGAAAGTAGCGTTGGCAGACATCAGCTGAAATTGGCCAAAAACAGCTGCACAACAGCTAAAATAAGCAGAAAATATCTTAAATTACCAGAAGGAAGTTGGTAGAACATGGTTTTGCTGAATTAAGCTGAAAAAAGTTGGATTGATTAAAAAAAATTGTTGAAAAAGCTGAAATTTGCATAAACAGCTAAATAGTAGCTAAAATAGCAAAAATATCTTAATCTTTTAAAAATTAGCTGAAAGGAGCATAATGATCTGAAATTAGCATGAATAAGTCAGTAGAAGTACAACAATGTTGAAGTAAGCTGCATTAAGCTGAAAAGATTGCAAAGTCGTTGAAGAAACAGCTGAAAGTAGCTGAAAGTAGCCGAAATATTTTTTTTAAATGTACAAGGTAGCTGAAGGAAGCTGAGTTGGTCCAAAATGTGAAAGGAGTAGTGAAATATTGTAATGAGTTCCAAAGATATCAAGGATGTAAAATGAGCTCATTGAGTTCATTTGAGCTCCATTCATTTTCAATGGGAAAAAAATGGCCGAAAAGGCTGAATATTTCAAAAAGCTAAAGTTGCACCAATACCAAAAGTCATAGCCATCATGTCCTGAATGAGCTGAACATTTTGATATATGAATTGTTGAAATAGCACAAAAACTGTAGGAGGAGTAGCGTGCCAAAAAACGTACGGAATCAGGATAGTAACAGATGTAATTGTAACACTAGAAAATTTGCATTTCCTGCGAAAATGCACGTGTGAATGCCTTAGCGCCGCTCCGCCCTTCTTGTGGCGCCCGCGGGAAGTCGAGCTAGTTCACCCTGAAACACTCTCGTGCCTTTCCCGTACCCATTGGGCACCCAATGCGTGCACCCAATTTGGTCCACATTCCAAAATGGCCGCCTTCCCATTTATCGTATTACGTTGACGCCAGAGGGTTTTCTGTGCGTCTTGGTGAATTGGACAAGTGTACCAAATTTCATGATCCTACGTGAAACTAAGGCCAATGCGGAGGGTAGTTTGAAATATTCTAGGTGGCGCTCTTGAGCCGTTTCTTTTGCAATTTTGGCCACGCCCCCAAAATATGTAATTTTTCACCAGTCCTGACGAGTCTGCCAAATTTGGTGAGTTTTGGGATATGATAAAGCTCCCAAAAGGCCAAACGTATTGTGACGGCGTTACGTCTGATTCGCCACATCGCCACGCCCACATGCTCCACCCAAAACGGTCAGTGTTGGAAAGCTTGTTAGACCAACATGTCTTCGGTCACTGGACACACCGTCACGCTGATTAGGTAACAGGTGTCCGATCGGGACGTTCAATGTACAACTGTACACTTCCTGTTGTGAGGGGGCGTGGCTTAATTAATGTCATGATTTGACCATTCAGTATTGCAGGGGACCGGATGTGGGTCAATCACTGAAGGTTTGATGTATTATACAGTTTTCGTGTAGGTGCTATTAGTGTTTCGTTTGTGACGGCGTTACGTCTGATTCGCCACATTGCCACGCCCACATGCTCCACCCAAAACGGTCAGTGTTGGAAAGCTTGTTACAGCAACATGTCTTCGGTCACTGGACAGACCGTCACGCTGATTAGGTAACAGGTGTCCGATCGGGATGTTCAATGTACAACTGTACACTTCCTGTTGTGAGGGGGCGTGGCTTAATTATTGTCATGATTTGACCATTCAGTATTGCAGGGGACCAGATGTGGGTCAATCACTGAAGGTTTGATGTATTAGACTGTTTTCGTGTAGGTGCTATTAGTGTTTCGTTTGTGACGGCGTGACGGCTGATTCGCCACATCGCCACGCCCACATGCTCCACCCAAAACGGTCAGTGTTGGAAAGCTTGTTACAGCAACATGTCTTCGGTCACTGGACAGACCGTCCCGCTGATTAGGTAACAGGTGTCCGATCGGGACGTTCAATGTATAACTGTACACTTCCTGTTGTGAGGGGGCGTGGCTTAATTAATGTCATGATTTGACCATTCAGTATTGCAGGGGAGTGGTTGTGGGTCAATCACTGAAGGTTTGATGTATTAGACGGTTTTCGTGTAGGTGCTATTAGTGTTTCGTTTTTCATGGCGAGATACCTAACTTTGAGGCCAGGCCACGCCCCTTCAGCATATATGAAAATGCGAGGTTTTGATCATTTGTTACTCCTGCATGTCTGAGTGATGAGTCTGCCAAATTTGGTGAGTTTTAGGGTATGATAAAGCCCCCAAAAGACCATTTCATTTTAGCTCCATTCATTTTCAATGGGAAAAAAATGGCCGAAAAGGCTTAATATTTCAAAAAGCGCAACTTGCAGCATTACCAAAAGTCATAGCTGGATTGTCCTGAACGAGCTGAACATTTTGATATATGAATCGTTGAAATGGCACAAATACTCTAGGAGGAGTAGCGTGCCAAAAAACGTACGGACGGAAGATAGTAACTATAACTAGAAAAACCGCATTTCCTGCGAAAATGCACGTGTGAATGCCTTAGCGCCGCTCCGCCCTTCTCGCGGCGACCGCGGGAAGTCGAGCTGGTCCACCCCGAAACACTCTCGTGCCTTTCCCGTACCCGTTCGGCACCCAATGCACGCACCCAATTTGGTCCACATTCCAAAATGGCCGCCTTCCCATTTATCGTACAACGTTGACGCCAGAGGGTTTTCTGTGCGTCTTGGTGAATTGGACAAGTGTACCAAATTTCATGATCCTACGTGAAACTAAGGCCAATGCGGAGGGTAGTTTGAAATTTTCTAGGTGGCGCTCTTGAGCCGTTTCTTTTGAAATTTTGGCCACGTCCCCAAAATATGTAATCGTTCACCAGTCCTGACGAGTCTGCCAATTTTGGTGAGTTTTGGGATATGACAAAGCCCCCAAAATGCCATTTCATTTTAGCGCCATTCATTTTCAATGGGATAAAAATGGCCGAAAAGGTCGCCTTTCCTTTCATCGTACAACGTTGGTGCCAGAGGGTTTTCTGTGCGTCTTGGTGAATCGGGGAAGTGTACAAAATTTCATGATCCTACGTGAAACTAAGGCCAATGCGGAGGGTAGTTTGAAATATTCTAGGTGGCGCTCTTGAGCCGTTTCTGTTGCAATTTTGGCCACGCCCCCAAAATATGTAATTTTTCACCAGTCCTGACGAGTCTGCCAAATTTGGTGAGTTTTGGGATATGATAAAGCTCCCAAAAGGCCAAACGTATTGTGACGGCGTTACGTCTGATTCGCCACATCGCCACGCCCACATGCTCCACCCAAAACGGTCAGTGTTGGAAAGCTTGTTACACCAACATGTCTTCGGTCACTGGACACACCGTCACGCTGATTAGGTAACAGGTGTCCGATCGGGACGTTCAATGTACAACTGTACACTTCCTGTTGTGAGGGGGCGTGGCTTAATTAATGTCATGATTTGACCATTCAGTATTGCAAGGGACCGGATGTGGGTCAATCACTGAAGGTTTGATGTATTAGACAGTTTTCGTGTAGGTGCTATTAGTGTTTCGTTTGTGACGGCGTTACGTCTGATTCGCCACGTTGCCACGCCCACATGCTCCACCCAAAACGGTCAGTGTTGGAAAGCTTGTTACAGCAACATGTCTTTGGTCACTGGACAGACCGTCATGCTGATTAGTCAACAGGTGTCCGATCGGGACCTTCAATGTACAACTGTACACTTCCTGTTGTGAGGGGGCGTGGCTTAATTAATGTCATGATTTGACCATTCAGTATTGTAGGGGACCGGTTGTGGGTCAATCACTGAAGGTTTGATGTATTAGACAGTTTACGTGTAGGTGCTATTAGTGTTTCGTTTTTCATGGCGAGATGCCTAACTTTGAGGCCAGGCCACGCCCCTTCAGCATATATGAAAACGCAAGGTTTTGATAAATATTTACTCCCCCATGTCTGAATGATGAGTCTGCCAAATTTGATGAGTTTTAGGATACGATAAAGCCCCCAAAAGGCCATTTCATTTTAGCTCCATTCATTTTCAATGGGAAAAAAATGGCCGAAAAGGCTAAATATCTCAAAAAGCTAAAGTTGCACCATTACCAAAAGTCATTGCTGGATTGTCCTGAACGAGCTGAACATTTTGATATATGATATGTTGAAATGGCACGAAAACTGTAGGAGGAGTAGGACGCCAAAAAACGTACGGACGGAAGATAGTAACATATAAGAATAATAATAATAACTAGAAAAACCGCATTTCCTACGAAAATGCACGTGTGAATGCCTTAGCGCCGCTCCGCCCTTCTCGCGGCGACCGCGGGAAGTCGAGCTGGTCCACCCCGAAACACTCTCGTGCCTTTCCCGTACCCGTTCGGCACCTAGTGCGTGCACTCAATTTGGTCCACATTCCAAAATGGCCGCCTTCCCATTTATCGTACAACGTTGGTGCCAGAGGGTTTTCTGTGCGCCTTGGTGAATCGGGGAGGTGTACCAAATTTCATGATCCTACGTGAAACTAAGGCCAATGCGGAGGGTAATTTGAAATATTCTAGGTGGCGCTCTTGAGCCCTTTCTGTTGCAATTTTGGCCACGCCCCCAAAATATGTAATTTTTCACCAGTCCTGACGAGTCTGCCAAATTTGGTGAGTTTTGGGATATGATAAAGCTCCCAAAAGGCCAAACGTATTGTGACGGCGTTACGTCTGATTCGCCACATCGCCACGCCCACATGCTCCACCCAAAACAGTCATTGTTGGAAAGCTTGTTACAACACTATGTCTTTGGTCACTGGACAGACCGTCACGCTGATTAGGTAACAGGTGTCCAATCCGGACGTTCAATGTACAACTGTACACTTCCTGTTGTGAGGGGGCGTGGCTTAATTAATGTCATGATTTGACCAGTCAGTATTGCAGGGGACCGGATGTGGGTATATCACTGAAGGTTTGATGTATTAGACAGTTTTCGTGTAGGTGCTATTAGTGTTTCGTTTGTGACGGCGTTACGTCTGATTCGCCACGTTGCCACGCCCACATGCTCCACCCAAAACGGTCAGTGTTGGAAAGCTTGTTACAGCAACATGTCTTTGGTCACTGGACAGACCGTCATGCTGATTAGTCAACAGGTGTCCGATCGGGACCTTCAATGTACAACTGTACACTTCCTGTTGTGAGGGGGCGTGGCTTAATTAATGTCATGATTTGACCATTCAGTATTGTAGGGGACCGGTTGTGGGTCAATCACTGAAGGTTTGATGTATTAGACAGTTTTCTTGTAGGTGCTATTAGTGTTTCGTTTTTCATGGCGAGATGCCTAACTTTGAGGCCAGGCCACGCCCCTTCAGCATATATGAAAATGCGAGGTTTTGATAAATATTTACTCCCCCATGTCTGAATGATGAGTCTGCCAAATTTGGTGAGTTTTAGGATACGATAAAGCCCCCAAAAGGCCATTTCATTTTAGCTCCATTCATTTTCAATGGGAAAAAAATGGCCGAAAAGGCTAAATATCTCAAAAAGCTAAAGTTGCACCATTACCAAAAGTCATTGCTGGATTGTCCTGAACGAGCTGAACATTTTGATATATGATATGTTGAAATGGCACGAAAACTGTAGGAGGAGTAGGACGCCAAAAAACGTACGGACGGAAGATAGTAA
>JBBPBX010052727.1:0-24096 GCA_038048925.1 Garcialebias charrua
TATATATATACATATATATATATATATATATATATATATATATATATATATATATATATATATATATATGTATATATATGATATATATATATGTATATATATATATATATATATATATATATATATATATATATATGTATATGTATATATATATATATATATATGTATAATATGTATATATATATATATGTATATATGTATATATGTATATATATATTTATAAGTATATATATATATTATATATATACAGGTAGTCCCCGACTTACGAGCGAGTTCCGTTACAACGAGGCGCTCGTAACATGGAAATCTCGTAATTTGGAACGGCCGCCACGTGTCTCGTAAGTCCGGAATTTCGCTCGTAAGTTGGAACGGTTTTGCTAGCGCGACTACAAACACTCGTTTTTCATCGAAAAACCGCTTATGAGTGCATAAAAATGATCGGAAACGTGTGTCCACATGTTTAGCTAACGGACTGTGGTGAAAAAACACAGAAAAACTCAGTATTTTTTGCGTTTTTTCCAAAAATTTGCCAGCTCGTAAGTCCGGATGCTCGTAGGTCAGAGCGCTCGTAAGTCGGGGACTACCTGTATATATATATATATATATATATATATATATATATATATATATATATATATATATATATATATATATATATATATATATATATATATATATATAAATAGCTTGGTCCGCATTGCCGGCAGTAAGTCAGGCTCGTTTCCGGTAAAAGTTGGACTCCGCCAAGGTTGCCCTTTGTCACCGATTCTGTTCATAACTTTTATGGACAGAATTTCTAGGCGCAGCCAAGGTGTTGAGAGGATTTGTTTTGGTGACCTTAGAATCGCTTCTCTGTTTTTTGCAGATGATGTGGTCCTACTGGCTTCATCAGTTCGTGATTTACAATTTTCACTGGAGCGGTTTGCAGCCGAGTGTGATACGGCCGGGATGAGGATCAGTTCCTCCAAATCCGAGGCCATGGTCTTGAGCCGGAAAAGGGTAGCATGCCCTCTCCGGGTCGGGGAGGAGGTCCTGCCCCAAGTGGAGGAGTTTACGTATCTCGGGATCTTGTTCACGAATGAGGGAAAACTGGAGCGTGAGATCGATAGGCGGATAGGTGCAGTGTCCGCAGTGAAGCGGGCGCTGTACCGGTCTGTCGTGGTGAAGAGAGAGCTGAGTCAAAAGGCAAAGCTCTCAATTTACCGATCGATCTACGTTCCCACCCTCATCTATGGTCATGAGCTTTGGGTTATGACCGAAAGAACAAGATCTCGGATACAAGCGGCTGAAATGAGTTTTCTCCGCAGGGTGTCTGGACTCTCCCTTAGAGATAGGGTGAGAAGCTCAGTCATCCGGGAGGGACTCGGAGTAGAGCCGCTGCTTCTCCACATCGAGAGGAGCCAGTTGAGGTGGCTCGGGCATCTGGTTAGGATGCCTCCTGGACGCCTCCCTGGTGAGGTGTTCCGGGCATGTCCCACCGGGAGGAGACCCAGAGGAAGAGCCAGGACGCGCTGGAGGGACTATGTTTCTCGGCTGGCCTGGGAACGCCTTGGGATTCCCCTGGAGGAGCTGCACCAAGTGGCTGGGGAGAGGGAAGTCTGGGCCTCCCTACTTAGGCTGCTACCCCCGCGACCCGACCCCGGATAAGCGGAAGAAGATGGATGGATGGATGGATGGATGGATGTTTTTGCTACTTTTCTATTGTTTATTGTTTAATGTATGTGTTTCATTGGCCTCGAGGCTCAATAAGATTTACCTGACTAAATAAAGGTTGAATGAAAAAAAATAAAAAAATAAAATTCAGTGTAACATTATTTTTGATCAAAGCTTGTAAGAACCCCCCCCACCTACAGAGCAATAAGTCTCTGGTGAAAGCAACTCTCTCTCTCTGTAGAAGCAAGTTGGAAATGCTGTTGGAATGTGGGGTTAATTTGTGGGGGATGTATGTAAATGAATGTTCTCTGTGTGAGGGGGATCCTTTGTTTTGACCTACTGGAGAAGATTATGCTGGGAGAAGATTCTCAGGAGGGGATGTTTACCCACAAACAAAGATATCCACCCCCAGGCTCAAGACACCTAATGGAAGAATTGTCATTTTGACAAACTCATGGCAGTTCTAGTGTTTTTTTTTCCCCTGGGTTTGCTAGTGTTAAACCATTTTGAGTCACTGTTCCAGCTGGTACCAACATTTCGTTGTATGTCAGTTTGAAAATCTTGTTCATTCTTGCTAGTATTATTCCAACTCTTTTAACAACCGACGTAAGTTCTCTACCTCTTCTGAGGTCAGAGGGCCTTTGAGACGACTGTGTTTATTCTCGCTTGTATTATCTAACTCTTTTAACACCCGACGTAAGTACTCTACCTCTTCTGAGGTCAGAGGGCCTTTGAGACGGCTGTGTTTATTCTCGCTTTCTATAGGAGAGAGAACCTCTCCTATTTTTAGCGACTGGGATACAACCTTATGACCTGGGCACACCTCAGAGGGTGTTTTGTTTTGCATGTGAGCCTCAAAATCAGTTACAGTGATATGTTTCATCACTGATTGTCTCAACTGAAGTTGTGACTCAAGGTCTTTTTTGAGAATTTTTTCTCTTTTTTGTTCGTTCTTCTGCCTCATCAGTTCAATCTTTGCTTTGAGCAGCTGGTTATTTGTGTGCTCGGAGTTATCAAAGACAATGTCACGCATTGTACCAGTTTGGTCATCCTTTGTATCATTCAAGTTTTCAAACAACCAACTTATGTCCACTATTTCCTCAGAGCTTAGAGGTATGTTGCCCTTTTTCTGGAACTTCTGTGATTTTTTGCCGGTCTCGGACTGTTCCGTTCGAGGGGCAGGAGGGGCTTGTCCTTGACCTGGGGGTTCCTGTTGGGACCCCCTTTTGTGATATGGTTTACTTTTGTGACCATCTTTCTTATCTTTAGGATGTGCGCCCCCCTTTTGAAATCGTTTTCCGAACTCTGGGTCTTGTCTGAGCCACTGTGGTTCATAGTTCCAGCGGGCATCAACATGTCGTGGTTTGTTAGTTTGAAAAACATGTTTCTTCTCGCCTATTTTAGGAGAGGGAGTTGATGAACTTGTCCCTTCCAGCTCCAGCGAGTGGGATTTGACCTTTTCTTGGTAATGTAGTTCACGCTCTGGTTTTGTTTTTAACCAGATCGGGTCAGGGAGTTGACGAACATCAAAACCATTTATAGCACACCGTTTTATTTTTAATTGCCTAATCTCACGTTTTAACTCAAGGCGTTCTTGGCGAAGTTCTTCTTTTCTTCGAATTAAACTCTGCCTTAATAATTCAAGATTTTCAAGCCTTGATGCGATCAGCTTGAAAGCTTCATCATTTCTTTCATCTTCTATCTTTGTTTTGAAATTTTCTCCAAATTAATGACAGATGCTTGTAGTTTGTTATTTTAAATATTTCCTTATTTAACATAAACTGGAGTCATTAATTGTGCACAGAAAAACGTTAAAAATGCCATTTTTAACTAAAAGTGTGCAGTTGTGCACACCAATTCTGTTTAAAATTCAGAGATGTGAAGAGCTTAATGTGGAAATGCTCTGTTCTCCATCATTTTCTTTTTTTATTTAATTTGAAAATCAAATAAAAGATACTTTTTGAGAGTCATTTTAAATCTCTTCAGTATTTAAAATGAGCATAAATTGTTTGTCTGTACCTCTGTGCATTAAGAGTTTTTATTAATGATTTTCTGACTAAATGTTTATCAATTTTTATGTTAAGAGTTAATGCTTAATTCAACACTTGTGAGAAAAAACATTTTAGTTTAGTGTCAAGATGTTTCATTAAAGTCTTGAAGTGGGGGGTTTTTGTGTGGCTTTGCTTCAAAGGTCCGGGGTTTCTTTGAAAGATAAGGGCCCAATCCTTCTCGAAAGACTGGTCTTTGATGGAATGAATGCATATCACCCATCTCACTTCAAACTTTGCAGTTCTTCTGAAAGGGAGTTAGGCAAATAATATGTTTCCATGCATCTCACAGCCAAGTTTGAAGGGCAAACTGACCTCGTGGCTGATAGATGAAACAGAAAGCTTTTTTGCAGTGCCTGGTACTATCTTGAAAAACAAAAGTTTGATTGAAAACATATTTGATGGGAGTGAATGCTCACAACGGTATAAATAGAGAAGCGCTCGGATAAACAATTCGGAGTCAACCGTGGGTTTGATCAACGCCCGGTGTGCGCATTGATGACTTTTCTCTCGCCGAGAACAGAGCGGCTCCCCTGTTCAAAGTGTCAAAAGGTGAGAAAATACTGTAACTTGTTACACGTCAATGTTTTGAGATTGTGTGTATTTTAAGTTTTACTGTGGCGAGATTAAACAGACACTTTTAAATCTTAGCAGGAAACTTGTGTGCAGTCAGTACTGTGGCAGATTTAACTGACAATTATTTCTAGCAGGAGGACTGTTTGTATGTTTGAACATGTATGTTTTTACTTTTTCTGTCACAAGACTTCTTTAATAAATATCCATTATTTTTAATTAAGTCTGTTTGTTTTCTTCCAAACCAGTGAGTGTGCCCACCTTTCAAGAATCCAAAAAGATGATGAAACATTAACCATTTGGGTTGATCAATTATTTCATAAAACATTAATGGCGACGAGCGAGGATGGGATATCTTATCTTTATTTGTAAAGCACATTCCAAGGTGCTTAAAAAGATGGATGAAAGGGTACACACTGGTTGTTTGGAAGGAGAAAAGTTAAAGTGTGAAGCTGTGTTCTTGGAAACGGGTGGGATTCCCGTTGTTTGTGAAGCAGGGTGTGATTCCCTTGTTGTTTTGGAAGCGGGTGGGAGATTCCCGCTGTTGAGGAGCTGATGGGTTGGATCAGCGGTTTTTTGGGACGCCTTAAGCTGCTGACCGATTCTTTGAGCTGAAGTGTAACAGAAGATTTGAACCAGGGTGTAAAAACCCTTGATCAGTAGTTTCGTGAGAGCAGAAGGAAAGAAGATTTTGCCGGGGTTAGAAAAAAAAAGATATACAGTATAACCCTTGTTGTTTATTTGAGATCAGTAACAGAAGTTTTGAATAAGCCCTGAAGAAGTCAGGTGATAAGTGATTTATTCGCTGAAACATAAGTATAATACCAGGGTTAAAAGAAAAAAAACCTTGTTAGAGTTTTTGTAATGAGTTAGGTGATTTATTTTGATAGCTTTATCAGTTGAAGTGAAGTAAAAAAAAGAAGAGGAGCAGCGCTTCTCTATGCCTTTGGGGAAGATTTGCAGCCATGTGTCGAAGGTGCAACGACGCATGTGTGTGTGTGTGTGTGTGCCTCTGAATGAAGGCAGCAACTCTGAGGAGGTGAAGTGTGTTGGGAGCGAGAAGGCAAGTTGTTTGAGTTGATTAAGAAAATAGAAGTATTTTGATAAGGAATAGAGCTTGTTAAGGAATTTCTGCAGATCAGAAAGTTGGAAGTTGTCCAAAAAGTTAGCAGGAGTGATTTGTTGGAGGAAGAATTACGAGGAGACTACAGACGCGCTTCAGAGGAAGCTCAGATGGATTGAAGACGAAAGTCAGATGTGTTAGCTGCGTTTGGTCCGGTTGGGTGTGAGAGATGTTTTATGTCAGATAAAAAGGTTAAAACGTGCAGCTTGAAGGAAAGAAAGCGTCATGGTACACGTGCGAGAGGTGCAGCGACGCATTTGTGCGAGGGTATTGTGGGAGCTGAGGTGGTCAGTTGTAGTGAGAAACGCATGAGGAAGAATGTGTCTCATCTGTAATGTGTGTTTTATTTGTTGTAAGTAAAAAAAAATGTGAGTGTGTGTAGTTGCTGAATTTGTCAGCTGGAGTGTTAAAGAGACAGGATGGGTGAATGGTGTCTGTATTTGGAGAATGCACGTGTGTGCAGCAGCTTCCGTTCCCTCTGCTGTGAGTAGAAATGGGAGTGTTGGGGACTGAGCGGAGGTCAGGAGACAGTCCTTGTTTGATGTAGGCGCGCAGGTTCGTGTGTGAAATTAGAGATGCAGAGAACGGAAAAGTGGAGGAAAAATAGCAAGAGTTTTCAGTGTGTGGTTCATGGGCCAGGAAGGGTCGAGTTTTTGTTTTGTTTTCCCCTTTCATGCAGTCCGCCTTATCTCCGGAACAGGGAGGAAGCTGCAGCTCTGTGAAGGATGAGAGTGATGAGACAACATTCGCAGGCCAGGAGAGGTCGGTTAGAATTTGTTTTGTTTTAGAGAGAGCCAGAGGTTTTTTGTGTTCTTTTTTTTTTTTTTTCAGTTGAGCTGCTCGCTTAAGGGAAAGGAGCAGAACCGTTTGTGAGGGAGCTAAGATGTGTGTGAGAGGAATAAAAAAAAGAGTCACTGCGGTTGACAGTGAATAAAAAAGGAAGAGGGGTTTTAAGTTTTTTTTTCCTTTCTCTCTCTCCTCCAAGTTTAAAGAATGAATCTTTTATTTGAAAGATCACTAATTTCTGTCATTCTATCTCAGTCTTTTGCTTTTTTCCAAAGCTTGATGTCGTGGTGTGTCGTTGTCTGTCTGATGGGACGGACTGAGGACGCGCAGAGGACGACGGGGAGGAAAGCGCCTGAGGATGACCAACTCCTGAGAGAGGCGCCTGCGACTGGTGTCGTCTGCTGGGTTCTTCATCGCTGCTGCAGAGCTGCCTGTCCAGCGCACCCGAGGATGGGTGTTCGTGCTCATCTGTGATGTGGTGCTGATGACCACACCTCTGAAAAACGAGACATGTCCTGAAAAGAGGACAGTTGGAGCTCTTTGCCACGAGATGAACAGACGGGACGGCTTCAAATGTCCTGTACATCGGTCCTGCTGGTAACAAGTGTGGGCAGAGCGTGGGCAGAGCAGTGGTGTCCAGCGCGTGTAACGTTCCAGTGCAACGACCTTGTGCATCGACCTTTAAGGTGTGCGAGTTGTTCCAGAGGGTGGAGCCACGATCGTGAAGTGCTAGTTTGGGAACATTTTCATTTTTTATTGTTCTTTGAGTTTTTATTTTGTTTTATTTTACCTGAAGTAATAAAATAAATGATGATTAATTTGAGATGACATGCATATATACAGATATGTGCTACAAACAGGAATTGGTTTTATCTGGACAGTAAAATCGTCCTCAGAAAATACTTAGGTGTTCTTTATTTTTATTTTTCTGGGTGGATGAGTTGTACACTTGTGGGAATTGACTAATTGGCAATTTCTGCCTTTTTCTGGCAGTCTCCATTGATTTTGGGTCCCTTCTGATGGCCAATGAACGGACCCGATCCATGGTGCCGAAACTTATGATTGAGTTTGTAAGTCTGGCTGTTTGATTTCAAGGCGTTCACATGTGTTGAACAGGAGAAGGTTTATACATAAAGTTTTACAGCGGTTTAAACTAATAAAGTGGGTTACATATGGTTTAAAACTAATAAAATGAGAATGTGCAGTATCCCTCCTTACTTTTGTATTTTAGTGCTTTGTTTTGTAGGAAGGATCATATAATTAGATTAGTTTGTAACACTGTCTTAGAAATGTCCCATGAGGTGACAGGGAAAATTTTCAAAATTAGTCAGAATATCAGAGGATGGGATGAATTAAGAGTTTTTATTAATGATTTTCTGACTAAATGTTTATCAATTTTTATGTTAAGAGTTAATGCTTAATTCAACACTTGTGAGAAAAAACATTTTAGTTTAGTGTCAAGATGTTTCATTAAAGTCTTGAAGTGGGGGGTTTTTGTGTGGCTTTGCTTCAAAGGTCCGGGGTTTCTTTGAAAGATAAGGGCCCAATCCTTCTCGAAAGACTGGTCTTTGATGGAATGAATGCATATCACCCATCTCACTTCAAACTTTGCAGTTCTTCTGAAAGGGAGTTAGGCAAATAATATGTTTCCATGCATCTCACAGCCAAGTTTGAAGGGCAAACTGACCTCGTGGCTGATAGATGAAACAGAAAGCTTTTTTGCAGTGCCTGGTACTATCTTGAAAAACAAAAGTTTGATTGAAAACATATTTGATGGGAGTGAATGCTCACAACGGTATAAATAGAGAAGCGCTCGGATAAACAATTCGGAGTCAACCGTGGGTTTGATCAACGCCCGGTGTGCGCATTGATGACTTTTCTCTCGCCGAGAACAGAGCGGCTCCCCTGTTCAAAGTGTCAAAAGGTGAGAAAATACTGTAACTTGTTACACGTCAATGTTTTGAGATTGTGTGTATTTTAAGTTTTACTGTGGCGAGATTAAACAGACACTTTTAAATCTTAGCAGGAAACTTGTGTGCAGTCAGTACTGTGGCAGATTTAACTGACAATTATTTCTAGCAGGAGGACTGTTTGTATCAATC
This sequence comes from Garcialebias charrua, assembly GCA_038048925.1. NCBI lineage: Eukaryota > Metazoa > Chordata > Actinopteri > Cyprinodontiformes > Rivulidae > Garcialebias > Garcialebias charrua. The sequence goes on from JBBPBX010052727.1 coordinate 8,286, forward strand.
AATCAATCAAAACTTTATTTCAGACGCATGTGGTCCATAGTAACAAAAAACAACCACCACCAAAAATAAAAATATATAAAATTAAAAAGATAACATCAACAAGACACAGTAAAAATAGAATGTTCATCCATTGCCAAATAATTTGAGGCGCCAGTGATTCCACAGACTTGAATAGAACCTAACCGAGCTTTGTGCAGGGTTGGTCAGAGTATAGATGATGCTATTTGCAGAGTTTGTTAGCCTACACATACATCTGTACATAAGGTTACGAAGCACAGCTGCACAAGTTGGTACATTGGCATTTGCAAACATCTGGCTGGCACTACTCCATCGCGGCACCTTAAGCAGCATCCTCATGCCATCATTGTATGCCACCTGTAGTTTATGCATACTGCTCTTTCTGTAATGCCGCCACAGGTGTGCAGTGTACATTGGGGTACAATATGTTTTGAAGAGTGCAGTTTTTACAGACACTGAGCACATAGAGAACCTCCGAAGAAGCACATTAGCTTGTACATATTGCATACAACGCTGCCTGTAAATGTCCCTGTCATCAGACAGGTCAGCGGTTATGTAGTGTCCCAAGTATTTCACCTCCTCACTGACTTGGAGGATGTTGCCAGACAGAGTGAAGTCAGGGAAAGATAATTTAGTGTCCTCTTTGCTCCTGATAATCATGATGATACTTTTTATTGCATTATATTTGATGTCAAAGTCCAGTCCATACTGAGAGCAAACTCTTAACAGTTGCTGCAGACCAGCACTATATGGACAAAATATAACAAGATCATCAGCATACATTAGGTGGTTGATGGTTCTATTACCAACCCAACAACCAGTCCTACATTGATTCAGCAGTTTAGATAAATCATCCATATACACGTTAAAAAAGCAAGGAGACAAAATGCTGCCTTGTCGCACACCATTACTCACATAAAAAGACGATGAAACAGATTTTCCCCATTTTACACACATGGACTGGTGAGCATACCAATACACTAAGATTCTTAAAAGATATTTTGGTACTCCTCTTTCATGCAATTTATGAAACAATTTCCCATGGTTTACATAATCAAACGCTTTTGAAGCATCTATAAAACACGTAAAAATTGTGGTATTATGCCTATTGTATAGATCCAAGATCTCCTTGAGAGCAAAAATGCACATATCAGTGCCAAGGTTTGGTTTGAAGCCAAACTGATTGTCGGAAGTCAGGAGAAACTTCTCCATTCTGTTTAACATAGCTCTCTCCAAGACCTTTGATAAAATACTGGCTAGAGCTATAGGTCGATAGTTGTCTTTGCTATTTATCTTACCAGCCTTATTCTTAACAATAGGCACTAAAATCACAGACAGTATAGAATCTGGTAAAATGCCATGAATTAAAAACCCAGTAAAACAAATGGCAAGCAAGGGAAAAAGTTTCCTGCTTGCAAATTTGAAGTGCTCTGCGGATATCTTATCCGCGCCACATGCCTTATTATTTTTCAGCTTCATAACAATATCCACAACTTCTTGTGCAGAAATAGTAACATCATGTAACATGTATGTTTGAACATGTATGTTTTTACTTTTTCTGTCACAAGACTTCTTTAATACATATCCATTATTTTTTATTAAGTCTGTTTGTTTTCTTCCAAACCAGTGAGTGCGCCCACCTTTCAAGAATCCAAAAAGATGATGAAACATTAACCATTTGGGTTGATCAATTATTTCATAAAACACTCTGTTATTCTAAAATTTGTATTTAGAATAAACAGGAGTTTTTTGTTTGTGTACAGAACAATTTTAAAAGCTGGTAATTCACCATAAAAATGCTGACTTCTCATGATGTTCTATGAGAAACTCATCTGTTAACGTCTTTTAACCAACAGGGGGCAGATTCAAGTCTTAAACTTATCACGAGGTGACCTTTTCTTTCTACATCCGGCCGCTAGAGGCGGTTTGGTTGACTCCTTGCAGCTTAGCCGTTAGCTTGCGAGTAGCATCGAACAACTCTGTAAAAATATCAACATTGGAAAGAGTTGGAGCCTGTACATGATAAACGCTCGAACTACCTTCTTGTCAGAGACACATCTGTATGATTAGACAGTTTAGATGGCTTAAATTGAGTTTTTAAACTTTTAGTGAAATCTCCGTTTGTCTTGTGTTGAGGGACACGTATACTTGGAGTGAAGACAGAGAGGGGGCGGGCCGACGCAGCAGCGTGCGTGGCGCGTCACCAGCATCCAGCGAGGCGGAGCTCGCTACTTAGATACGTGACGTCAACCAATCAATCATAGCGCTTGTAGTTCTTTCCCCAAGCAATCATGGTGAATGTAGTTTTCTTACCTTCGACCAATGCAGTGCCGGAAATGACGACAAAAGTGGGCTGGCCGCATCGGCGTGCGTCCCCACCTCAGCGAAACAGCGCTTTACAGATACGAGACGTGATTGACAGATCACAACTCTCTTTTTATCCAATCACAGCTCATAAACAAACATGCCTGACACGTCGCTACGGTCGCTTTAACGTTAGCTTAGCACAGCAGAGCGCAACTTTATAGACTCTTAATCAACTCAAACGCTTCAAATTAACTCTCCAAAATTCTGAAACATGGCGAGCACACCTAGATAGGCCAACTTAGTCACGCTTAGTAACCCAGCACTGCAGCTGTTGAACAAACACGGACTCTCACAGGGAGCCACTTCAAGGTCGGTTCCGGTCCACTTTTTAATGGAGCAGGACTCGGGTCTGACAGAACCCAGCCGACAACGTTCTAACAGTAATATGCTTTTTTGACCTGTTCTAAAATGTAAAAATACCACACACAGCGATCCGGTAGATGTTCATAATAGCTTTCAGGCTTTTGACTCGGCGGCCAACAAAGCTTTGTAGTAGTCTGCGTGAACTGGACCGGAACCAGAACCCCCACAGACCATGGGCTGACAAAACCTCACCTGAATGCTTCCCAAGAGCGTGTTAAAGAGTTGAAACAATAATAGTCTCTCAGCTTCAAATGATAAAAACATGCAGAATCTGCCTGTCTTGAACACTTCCAGCCAAAATTATTATCCTCAGAGTTTAAAACTTGGATCCTAATATGCCAGGGGTGTCTAAGTCAAATACACCGAGGGCCAAAAAAACAAATTTGCTACAAGCCAAGGGCCGGACTGGTTCAATGTTTATTATAAGGAGGTGATAGAAGTTTTTTTTCTTCTTTCTGCACTCTTTTCATTCAATGTTTTTTTTTAATGAATTTGTTTTATTTTGTCTCTTTTAAATGAATGAATAAATGAATTAAATAAAATATTAAATAAAGCCTCAATAAACGCTTATGATCAATAACTCATGTGAATAATGCAGAATACCATCCTGATTTATGCTCAATAATCCAGGTGAATAACACAGAATAACATCCTGATTTATGCTCAATAATCCAGGTGAATAACAGAATAACACTCTGATGCATGCTCAATAATCCAGGTAAATAACACAGAATAACATCCTGAATTATGCTCAATAATCCAGGTGAATAACAGAAAAACACCCTGATGCATGCTCAATAATCCAGGTAAATAACACAGAATAACATCCTGATTTATGCTCAATAATCCAGGTAAATAACAGAATAACACCCTGATGCATGATCAATAATCCAGGTAAATAACACAGAATAACATCCTGATTTATGCTCAATAATCCAGGTAAATAACACAGAATAACATCCTGATTTATGCTCAATAATCCAGGTGAATAACAGAATAACATCCTGATTTATGCTCAATAATCCAGGTAAATAACAGAATAACATCCTGATGCATGATCAATAATCCAGGTAAATAACACAGAATAACATCCTGAATTATGCTCAATAATCCAGGTGAATAACAGAATAACATCCTGATTTATGCTCAATAATCCAGGTAAATAACAGAATAACATCCTGATGCATGATCAATAATCCAGGTAAATAACATCCTGATATCCAAAAAAGCTAAGTCTGGTCCTCTGGACATTCAAAAAACAAAACAAAACAAAGCAAAAAAAAAAAAAAAAAAACTGTAGAAACGTTTCGTCTTTCGTCCGAAAGACTTCCTCAGTCTGAGAAGCTGTGTTCAGCTCAGTCTTATAAATAGCACCCTCCCACAGTGGATCAACCAGTTGGCTGATGACAGCCGAAACCAGCTGCTCACATGATCAAGGAGGACCATCAGCCTGACGATGGATCGTTAACACCCTGATGGTTGTTTGCTATTCACAGAGGGCTGAGTGATACTAGCAATAACAGCATTGTAAGTGGGGGACAGTTGAACCCGGAGGCCTCCACCTCTGTTTAATGATGGACGGTTTCTTTTCACAAAGATGGCCTCCTTTACTCCTCTCTCAAACCATTGTTCCTCTCTATCAAGGATGTGAACATCTTCATCCCTGAAAGAGTGACCGCTGGCCTGGAGATGAGTGTAGACTGCAGAGTCCTGACCTGATGATGTTGATCTTCTGTGCTGGGCCATCCTTTTGGCCAGTGGCTGTTTAGTTTCCCCGATGTAAGACTGATCACAGCCCTCCTGACACTGAACAGCATACACAATATTACTCTGTTTGTGCCGGGGGACTGGATCTTTGGGATGAACCAGTCTTTGTCGTAATGTATTTTGGGGTTTAAAAGCCACTGGGACGTTTTAAACCCCAAAATACATTACGACAAAGACTGGTTCATCCCAAAGATCCAGTCCCCCGGCACAAACAGAGTAATATTGTGTATGCTGTTCAGTGTCAGGAGGGCTGTGATCAGTCTTACATCGGGGAAACTAAACAGCCACTGGCCAAAAGGATGGCCCAGCACAGAAGATCAACATCATCAGGTCAGGACTCTGCAGTCTACACTCATCTCCAGGCCAGCGGTCACTCTTTCAGGGATGAAGATGTTCACATCCTTGATAGAGAGGAACAATGGTTTGAGAGAGGAGTAAAGGAGGCCATCTTTGTGAAAAGAAACCGTCCATCATTAAACAGAGGTGGAGGCCTCCGGGTTCAACTGTCCCCCACTTACAATGCTGTTATTGCTGGTATCACTCAGCCCTCTGTGAATAGCAAACAACCATCAGGGTGTTAACGATCCATCGTCAGGCTGATGGTCCTCCTTGATCATGTGAGCAGCTGGTTTCGGCTGTCATCAGCCAACTGGTTGATCCACTGTGGGAGGGTGCTATTTATAAGACTGAGCTGAACACAGCTTCTCAGACTGAGGAAGTCTTTCGGACGAAAGACGAAACGTTTCTACAGTTTTTTTGTTTTTTTTTTGCTTTGTTTTGTTTTGTTTTTTGAATGTCCAGAGGACCAGACTTAGCTTTTTTGGATTTTTCTACCTGGATTATTGAGCATGCATCAAGGTATCCTGAATTATGCTCAATAATCCAGGTGAATAACAGAAAAACACCCTGATGCATGCTCAATAATCCAGGTAAATAACACAGAATAACATCCTGATTTATGCTCAATAATCCAGGTAAATAACAGAATAACATCCTGATGCATGATCAATAATCCAGGTAAATAACACAGAATAACATCCTGATTTATGCTCAATAATCCAGGTAAATAACACAGAATAACATCCTGATTTATGCTCAATAATCCAGGTGAATAAAAGAATAACATCCTGATTTATGCTCAATAATCCAGGTGAATAACAGAATAACATCCTGATTTATGCTCAATAATCCAGGTAAATAACAGAATAACATCCTGATGCATGATCAATAATCCAGGTAAATAACACAGAATAACATCCTGATTTATGCTCAATAATCCAGGTGAATAACAGAATAACATCCTGATTTATGCTCAATAATCCAGGTGAATAACAGAATAACATCCTGATTTATGCTCAATAATCCAGGTAAATAACAGAATAACATCCTGATGCATGATCAATAATCCAGGTAAATAACAGAATAACATCCTGATGCATGATCAATAATCCAGGTAAATAACACAGAATAACATCCTGATTTATGATCAATAATCCAGGTGAATAATGCAGAATAATAAACGCTTCTTTCATAACTTCTCCATCACTGAAAGACTTCTTATGTTGAGCCAGGATGCAGCTAACACGGTAGGAGGCGATCGTAGCAACCTTACCTTTTGTGCTGGGCTGAGTGAAGATCGATTGCTGTGCTGCAAGCTTGTGTTTTAGCTCCCGCATGTTCTGAGTCCATAAACAACTTTTAGGAGGGAAATCTGTCTCAAACAGTTTGTGCATCGTCTTGAAATGCCGCTCCAAGTTACACTTTTTGGGCAAGGCAACGCTCGAATTACAGATGAGGCAAATAGACTTCGAATTAGAATAAACAAAAAAATACTCCTCCTCCCACTCTGTGTGAAAATAATAAGTTTTCGTTTGCTTGTTTGCTAGTTCTGCAGCATCCATGTTTACTTCGCACCGATAGCTCCACTGCTGTCTTAAAGTCTCGTCAGTCACCGCACCCAAAACTCGCGAGACTATGTCTGTGAGAAAACAAGATGGGGAGGGCTGAGGAAAGTGTTGCTGCGCATTGGAATATCGTCACTTCTCCCACCCCCCACCTCCACCACTTCTGCCGGAGTTAGAATGAAGCTGAGCAGCGGACATGTCACCTCCACCACTTCAGCCGGAGTTAGAATGAAGCTTAGCAGCGGACATTTCACCTTGTTAACAGCTGAGAGCCGGCTGCCGGTGTTCTGTGGCTTGCGGGCCGGCTCTAATAGTTATTAAATATCATCAAGGGGGCCATAAATAATTGTTTTGCGGGCCGGATCTGGCCAGCGGGCCGCCACCTTGACATATGTGTAATATGCAAACATGACGTTACAGTTCATGAGAGATCACAGATTTATCAATAAACTGTCAGAAAACTCGTACTGGCCACCAGATGAAGTAAACATGAGAGGAGCTACCATATTGTGTCTTTAAACACATACGGTGCCACCCAGATGTAAAGGATTTTAGCAGGGGTCAGTATTAAGCTGACCTCTTTATCCTTAATTAATTTACTTATTCAGATTGAATAGTAATTTCACGGATTCTTTTCTTTTTCAGTTTACCCAATATTTCTGTGATCTTTATGATGGATAAATAAGTAAAGCCATAGAGTGACAATGGACACGTTAACTTAGTTGGTATGTCAAGGACACTACCATTTATTCAAAATAAATCAACTCAATTAACACCATTACACTTGATTGACATGATTTCACTTTCTTTCAATTTAACACGTCAGCACATTTAAATTGTAACACAACAGACATAAATATAGGATGTTAACAATACTTAGTCTGAGGCTCTATGACTTAAATAGTTTCCAGCTTAGAATTGAGGGAAAAAGATAGGAGGAAAGATGGAGAGATGGTTTAAAGGAAATTGTCTTGAGCATGTTACCAGAAATGACACTTTCCATCCGACTTCTGCTGAAATCCAGGTACGTTTGTAAACAGCTCTTTACCTTTGACGACGAGTCTGATAAAGAGATGACACCAGCCTTTCAGATGCACAGAGTCCTTCAGGCCCAGCACGTCCGAACTGGTTGTTTACTTTCCAACGTCTCCTGAGTTACGCTTGGATCATCAGAAAATGTGTCAGCTCCTGGTTGACTTCAAGACGAGATGTTTCTCAAAGAAAGTTCATTAAGAACTTGGAGCTCTTGGAGCTCTATTGAATTTATGGAGGCGTCCATAAATTCTTCACTGAATAAGCCTGTCTTTGGCGTATGACTGCAGCTTACATCAGCTTCCAAGGCAGAGAGCTTTCAGGTCTCTGTCCATTCCAACTCTGAAGAGAAAGTTCACATCTTTCCTTCCTCACAGGAACTAACAGGAACTCTGTTCTCTCAGACTCTGAATAATTCAGCTTAGCTTAGAACCTTAAGATAGAACTCTGAAACTTGTCTCTTTCCGATTGGTTCAGAAGAAACAGTCGAGGAGTTCACTTGTCGTTATCACGACCCAAGGTTACAGCCAGCAGCAGAGAGAAATGTTTAGGAAAAAGACAGACGCATAGACTCCAAGAGGTAAAATACTTGGATTAGCGTCTTAACACTTCTAAAACAAATCTGAAAAGCACAATTTGACATAAAATTCAACTCTGACACCATTATATGGTCAAGTAACACAGTAATACTCCATATTAAAAGAATAACACAGCATAACATATATCATGAAAATGACAAAAGTTATTCTTTTGATCACATTAGAATAAAATCAAAGATAGAAATAGTCTCTTTTGGTGACTATGTTCTCAGATTACAACTAATGGAATAATTTGTAGTAAATGTCTTGCTTTACTGAGAGGTCAGTAAAGGTCATCTCTGGAACAGTTCAAAAATACACAGGTGTATCAAAGTGGACACGGTCATGCCCACTACAAATGTCTTATTTAAACAACTCAAATTATTGAAATTTTATGAATTGGTAGATTATAATATTTTGTTAGTAATGCATAGGGCTCATAAGAATGTGCTACCCATGTAATGGACCTACCCAGGGTCAAATTAGGGTCTTTGAACTGTCCAGTGATGACCTTTACTGACCTCTCAGTAAAGCAAGACATTTACTACAAAATCATTCATTTAGCTATAATCTGATAAATATAGTCACCAAAAGAGACTATTTCTATCTTTGATTTTATCCTAATGTGATCAAAAGAATAACTTTTGTCATTTTCATGATGTGTGCTTTTAAGCTGTGTTATTCTGTGAGAGTTAAACTGTGTTCACTGCTGTGTTAAAGGGAAATATCGGGTCACAGAGACCCGACTGTTTTGTTTAGAAATAAGAAGACAGTTTAATCAGTTGTTTTTCATGAACAAGGCTCCAGCTTTCTCTGTCTGTTCCTAAACATTTCCCTCTGCTCTGGCTGTAACCTTGGACCTGATAACACAAGTGCACTCCTCTCTTGGTTCCTGCTTTTTAAGTTCTAACTGTGCGAGAACGCTTCAGAGTTTCTGGGAGTTTCGAAAGATGATGTGAACTTCCAAAGAGCTGAATGACCACAAGTCACGCGCTAAGGACTCGTCATCCAGCTGGGACTGATAACATGTTGTTATGGGTCCACTTTTAAGGAACAGAGCTCAAAAACTTTGTTTATTCCCTCCTGGAATAAGTTTATCTTGAAGTCAGAGGCCTGAAGCTGACATATTCTCTGATGACCAACGCGGAAGCCAGGAGACGTTGAAACGTAAACTAAAACCAGTTTTGGACGTGCTGGGACTAAAGGACTCTGTGCATCTGAAGGCTGGTGTCTTCCCTCTTACCGGGCTGTCGTCAAAAGGTAAAGGGCTGTTTACAAAACGTACTTGGATTTTAGCAGAAGTCGGATGAGAAGTGTCACTCTGGTCTCATGCTCAGGATAATTTTCTTCTTAAATCTTTCCTCCTATTTCTTTTCCCTCTCAACCTAAGCTGGAAACTATAATTTTAAGTTAAAGAGCCCACAGACTAAATATGCTTAACATCTAATATTTATGTCTGTTGTGTTAAATTTAAGTGTGCTGACGTATTTGAATTGAAAGAAAGTGAAATCATGTCAATCAAGTGTAATGGTGTTAATTTAGTTGATTTATTTTAAATAAATGATAGTGTCTCTTTGACATATCAAACTAAGTTAACGTGTCCATTGTCACTTAATGGCTCTGTTTATTTATCCATCACAAAGATCACAGAAATATTGAATAAACTGAAAAAGAAGAGAATCCGTGAAATTACTATTCAATCTGAATAAGTAAATTAAGGTAAAAAGGAGGTCAGTATTAAACTGACCCCCTTTAACCCCTTACATCTGGTGGCCTCGTATCGGCTTCTAAAAGTTTATTGATAAATCTGTGGTCTCAGTCATGAACTGTAACGTCATGTTTGCATAAAAGGATCCAAGTTTTAAACTCTGAGGATAATGATTTTGGCTGGAAGTGTTCAAAGCAGGCAGATTCTGCATGTTTTTATCATTTGAAGCTGTGAGATTATTATTGTTTCAACTCTGTTAGACGCTGTTGGAAGCATTCAGGTGAAGTTTTGTCAGCCGTAGTCTGTGGAGGTTCTGGTTCGGTCCAGTTCACGCAGACTCCTGTACAAAGCTTTGTTTGACCGCCGAGTCAGAAGCCTGAAAGCTAATTTAACATCTACAAGATTGCTGTTGTGGTATTTTACATTTTAGAGCAGGTCAAAGAAGCATATTACTGTTAGAACGTGTCGGATAGTGGTTCTGTTCAGACCCGATTTCTGCTCCATGAAAGAGTGGACCAGAACCGACCTTGACGCGCTCCGAGAGAGTCCGTGTTTGTTCAACAGCCGCAGTGCTGTGTTACTGAGCGTAACTACGTTGGCCTGTCTAGGTGTGTTCGCCGCATGTTTCAGAATTTTGGAAAGTTAATTTGTAGCGTTTGAGTTGTTTTAAGAGTCTATAAAGTTGTATTCTGTTGTGCTAAGCTAACGTTAAAGAGCTACGTGTCCTAGTACACGTTTGTTTATGAGCTGTGATTGGATGAAACGAGAGCTGTGAGCTGTCAATCACTCGTGGCGAACGCTGATTCGCTGTAGTGGGAACGCACGCCGTTGCGACCAACCCACTTTGTCGTCATTTCCGGTACTACATTGGTCGAAGGTAAAAAACTACATTCGCCATTAATGCTTGGAGAATGAACTACATATGCTGTGATTGATTTGTTGACGTCACGTATGTTGTAGCGAGCTCCGCCTCGCAAGCACTGAAGCTGGTGACGCGCTACGCACGCTGCGTTGGCCCGCCCATTTTTGTCGTCACTTCCAGGTGCCGCACTTTGAGTGACAGGTCACACTCGCTGGTTCACACTCGTTCACACACGAACACACACTTAAACACTCATCTGAAGCCATCAACACTGTCTAGCAACATAAACTTGTCTCTGACAAGAACGCGGTTCGAGCAATTATCACGTTCTTACTGAAAACTAACCCTAATAGGTTGTTTTCTTTCCATGTACTGATTTAAACTCAGTCGCTTCGTGATAACATACTCGACGCTGCCCCCTGCTGGACGTTAATAGATGAGTTTTCTCTCAACACATCATAAAGTCAGCATTTTTTATGGTGAAAATTACCAGCTTTAAAATTGTTCTGTACACAAACAAAAAATCCTGTTTATTTTAAATAAAGAATTTTTGAATAACAGAGGTACAGACGAACAATTGATGCTCATTTTAAATACTGAAGAGATTTAAAATAACACTCAAAAAAGCATCTTTTATTTGATTTTCAGATTAAATAAAATTAATAAATAAAATGATGGAGAACAGAGAATTTCCACATTAAGCTCTTCACATCTCTGAATTTTAAACAGAATTGGTGTACACTGTACACTTTTAGTTAAAAATTGCATTTTTAACGTTTTTCTGTGTAAAATTAATGACTCCAGTTTATTTTAAATACAAAATTTAAAATAAACAGAAAGCATCTGCTGACTTGATTTTCACAAAAAATCAAAACAAAGATAGCAGAACAACTTTGAGGATGTCAACAGACAACAAATTGATAAAAGTCACTGATTTTTATTTGGAATGCCATCTGTCATGTTATGCTAAGCACACAAACACCTCCAGTTTATTTTAGATAAAAAATATTTAAAATAAACAGGTAATCCATTTTTCACTCCTGAAAACAGTTTAGCCAAACTGCAATACATCTTTTTTAAGGCATAATGGAGCAGCATTCTGGGTACATTTTAGTGTGAACAATGTATTTATTTCGAATCTTTTAAATAGTGTTTGAGTAAGTAAAACGGACGTCATGCTTGGGTTAGTTAGTAACTGTTGTTGAAAAATAAGTTATATTTTAAAGTTAACACTGCAAAAAGGCATTTAACTTTTACAATTCATTTGAGGGTAAAACCTGAAGAAGGTACCTATGAATAGAAATACTTATTACACAGTGAAACACTTAAACCAGACAGCTGATTAGTTTGATTGACTCAGTGCTGCATTAAAAGTGAGATTTATTTGCACACATTAAAATTCGAACTGTCTTATTGATTTTCACAAAAAGTCAAGTTAAAGATGGAAGTTCAAGACGGTACGCGTCCAAGGCTCATACAGTATGTGCCTCTAGAAGACCCATACATCAGAGGGTACCAAGAGGAACCCCGGAGCCATGAACTTGCTCCCCCTGCACCTTGCACAGAGGAAAAATCTTTCTCATTGTGTGGTGACTACTCAGCTGCCCGAAATGTCTTGCAGAGAAACGATGAACATCCATATTTTTTCTTTGCCAGAATTTTGAAGGCGTATATAGGTGACATGATGGAACCTGACCTGGAAGAGCAGACGCTTTTCAAATCTGTTTTCAGGGATAATCTAATCCCTGATGTTAGATTCAAGTTGCCATGGAACTTGGCCTGGGGTGATTTAGAAGCAACATCTTTGCATGAAATAGTACAGTGTGCTGCGGATGTCTTTGCATTTAACATGCAAGCCAAAACACCCTTACAGGTGTCCCCGAATGAAGCGGTCAAATCCCACTCGCTGGAGCTAGAAGGGACAAGTTCATCAACTCCCTCTCCTAACAAAGGCGAAAAGAAACAGACCTTTCAACCTGACAAACCACAAAGTGGGGGTATCCGCGGGAGAAAGAAACCAAAATGGTTCAGATCGAACCAGATGGGTGAAAACCAAGGTCAATCGGTGGGTGGACTTCAAAAGAAATTGAAGGATGGGGACCTATACTCATGTAACTATGCGTTGTCCCAACAGACACCCCCGAGCCTTGGAACTGCACCTCCCGCGCCTCGAACTGAACAGTTCGAAACAGGCAAAGAGTCACGAATGTCCCGGAATAATGGCCCAACACCTCTATGCTCGGAAGAGACAGAGGAAGTAAGTAGTTTGTCAGTAGATTTGAATGTTACTGTGCTTGACCAACCTGATACAATGAGTGGCGTTATCATTGATAATGACACTATCAACATTGACCAACCTGGAGCGATGTGTAGCACTGTCTTTCACAAAGACTCAGAGCACACAAATAACTCAGCGCACACTACTACCAACATTGCCATGGATGTTGACAGCAAACCAATTGCTGACACACAACAACATCCTGAAGGTCATGATGCTGACAGCCAACATGATGCTGACAGTGAACATGAGTACACAGACAGAGTCACACGTGAACAGAAACGTGGGCCAAGACCTGTGAGGTTTCTGTGTAACTTTATACAAAGGGGGGTGGCTAAGAAAGCTTACCTGCCTATCACACTGGAAGGTGTCCTTGAGCGTGAAGCCCTCCTGGATGGCAGTTCTGATATAACCATTATGTCGGCCAAGCTGTTCAAGGAGCTGAGGACCGCCGCCAACGGTGTTGACGGGCAAATACCCTTTGAGGAATGTGCTATTGAGCTACAGGGTCTCGCAGAGACGAGAACAACCCTAACAGCCATAGCTATGGTTCACATGCAGATTGGCAAAACGACACTACACCACCCAGTGTATGTGTCCACACTTGACTCATTCCCATTTCTGGTTGGCCAAGACTTTATAAACCGTTTTGAAGCGATTATAGATTATGGTCAACAGAAAATGTGGGCAACAGTGAGAAAACCCCTGCCAATAAAAGTGCCTCCTCGTTGTGGTACAGACTGCCTAACCGCAGGTACCGCAGTGGCCACGAGGGACTCCCCAACCGTGGTCACAAGCCCGGTAAGTGAACCTTCAACTACAGGTGAGACAGTTGGACCAGACTCTGGCCCGACAAGAGAACCTCCTCTGCGAGCTGACACAGTCAGCACTCACTGAACACTACCTACCACAGGTAGTGAAAGGTGTTGAGATCCAAGGATCCTACACCGAAGAGGCTGTACTGTCCTATGGGACAGGTAATTCAGCTATCAGCCAAGCTTTCGATGAAACCTTGGTTCAAGGACATGTGAGTCCTGGAAGTGGCAGTCCGCGACATGCTGACAGTCACTTGGATTTCAGTGTCACAGATTTTGAGGACCCCTCCTCCAACAAAAGGGGGGTGTACTCTCACTCTCTACCACAGGTAGTAGACTGTGTGGAGGTCCGAGGATCCCACACCACAGACGCTGTACTGTCCTCTGGGACAGGTAATTCAGCCATCAGCCAAGCTTTCGATGAAACCTTGGTTCAAGAGCTTTTGAGTAAAGAACTACTCAGAGATGACATAGTTCTTACAGACTCAAAGAGCACCTCTTCAGTCATGAAGTGGGAAGACACACATCACAACGACAGTGACGCACCGCGGTCTGACCAGTCAGACACACCAGCGACTGCGCCGACAGTTGTGACACACCTGAATTACGCAGAAAGAGGTAAACGTACGGAGAAACGTTGGCCGAAGCCTATGAGGTTCCTGTACAAGCTTCCCGATACACTGCGTGAACGGATTAAACCAAACCATGGCATCTTAACTCGTGCCCAAGGCCTTGACAATCTCAAGGTCCCCACCAATCTCAAAGAACTACAAAGTTTTCTTGGCGTGTGTAACTACTCGAACCAGTTCATAGAGAACTATGCAGACCTTGCAAAGCCACTGACTGAACTCCTAAAGAAAGACGTCCCATTTGTCTGGACTGACAAACAGCAGCAGGCAATGGACGCTCTTATAGACAGGATCAAGTCAGCCCCATGTTTAGTCTACCCAGACTACAACAAAGAGCTTTACTTGGAAGTGGGCTTCTCAGCTCGTTGCATAAGTGCTGGTCTGTACCAAATACACGACAGAGACAAACGTGTAGTAGCCTACGCCAGCAAGACGATGGCAGGACCCGAGTTGAGATTCTCAGACTGTGAGAAAGCTCTACTGACCACAGTGTGGGCAGCAGAACATTTCTCCGGCTACATTGGTGGACAGAAGATCGTTGTGGAAACACAACACCAGCCAGTGACATTCCTAAACAGCCAACGCATCAGAGATGGTGTGGTAACAAACTCACGTGTTGCAACGTGGCTCATGGCGCTTCAAAGTTTTAACCTAGACATACGTTATGGTCAAAACAAGAAGTCTCATCTGGGGACGGACTTGGCAATCTGCCAGAAGTGTACACAAGATGTACCAGCCACCCAGCCGCCGGTTGAGGTTAAACCCCCAGTAACTGAAGACCCGAATCACCACTTCTTTGATGACAATATCTGCAAAGATATGACAACATTGTACGTGGATGGATCTTCATTCCTCCGCGACAAGATCTGCAGAGCAGGTGTTGGAGGGGTCCTCCTCCAAGACCAAGAGCAGATAACTTTCAGCTACAAATTAGGATCTCAGACTTCTCAGTACGCTGAGATTGCAGGAATCCTAATAGCTCTCCAGATGGTAGTAGAACGCTCCATCAAGACGCTAGTCATCTGCACTGACTCTAACTATGCTCGTTTGAGTTTCGCTTGTCACCTCGCTGTGTGGAAACAGAACGGTTTCCTAACAAGCGACAGAAAAGTGGTCAAACACAAAGAGCTTTTCATAGCGTGTGATCACTTGGTGACATCACACGACTTACAGATCTACTGGAAGAAAGTTCCAGGGCATTCTAGAGTCCCAGGCGATGACAAGCACTACAATGACATTGCAGATTCCTTAGCCAAAGAAGGAGCCGACGAAGGCCCTCTATGGTCCTTCGACCCCTCCTGGTTAATCGAGACTCTGCCAACACAACCTTCAGTCAGAGTTATGGCAGTCACACGTGCACAGGCCGCAACCAGACCTGCTGACAACGCAGTCTCTGTACGACCCGCACTGACTGACCCAGACATCATCCAACTACAAAAGTCGGATCCTGCTATCAACTCCATGATACTGTACCTGACTGATCCGAACAA
>JBBPBX010052728.1:8293-24096 GCA_038048925.1 Garcialebias charrua
TTTTCAACTTATGTAACCGTTTTCCTAAGCCTAACCTTACACCTGACCCAGAGGACCAACCCTAAACCTAACCCCCTTACCTTGTGCCTAAACTTACCAAGACCCTAAACCTAACGCCAGACCCTTTACTTTAAACTTTAACACGTAGTTAAAAACGGAGCCTGTTGTCATCGCTACCAACGGTAACAACGTGCGTTTAAACCTAGTAGGAGATACAGGAGGGGCAGTCTGACCGATACGTATGGGGATGATACCAACTGATAAGGGTCATTTCATGGATATAACATCCGAAGCGGGTGACCTACTGTGGGACTAGGTATATTGTTGATCTGCTTGCTTAGCTTCATGGTTGCTAACAGCTTAGCTAAATAAACAGGCCACGCTCCACTCATTGTTCTTTTAGATTCTTAGGGGTAGCCAAAACTCAAAGAATTTCAGACATTATGTCGGTTATCGGTGGGTGCCTGCCCTTCCCAATATTGGTATTAGCGATAGCCAAAATTTCCATATCGGTTGGGCTCTAATAAAAAGCAGAAAACCTAAGAAAGTCTAGTTAAATTTCATCTTTTTACTTTCTGTAGTTTAGTTTTCTCATGAGTAACTCCTACTGTTCAGGAGAACTTTAGCAGCACCGAAACGAACATCAACAAATGGTGAATGGTAAATTGAGCTTACTTAAATAGCGCTTTCCAGCCCCCTTTGAGGGGCCCCAAAGTGCTTCACAGTACCAACCATCCACCCATTCATACACCCATTCATACACCGGTAGCGGTAGACTGCCATGCAAGGCGCTCCCTGACCTACCGGGAGCAACTCGGGGTTAAGTGTCTTGCCCAGGGACACAACAAGGTATGCCGTGACCGGGGATCGAACCCGAGACCTTCTGGTCCTGGAGCCGGCTGCCCTGCCTCTACACCATCAACAAGCAATTAATGTGTTCTTTATCCTGATTATATGTGTCCACTAATACAGTATTCCAGGAAGCAAAACACAAGATATTAACTTGTTTTAATTCTTATAGTGTAAAAAATAATAATAAGTTTGCTGCTTACAGCTAAGTTACTTAAAGAGACTTTTTTTTAAATCCTAGTACCTGTAGTTCAAACATTTTAATTTAGACCTCATTTTTTGTGTATTGTTTAATTGTGAATCAGATTTAATGAAAGTGATTTGTAATTTTAAAACAGAAACTGTTTGAGTGTCCTTTTTTAAATTAGGTTCTAAAAGAGTAATCTTTACTGTGTTGGATCAAGCTCATAGTAAATCACATCGTATTGTGTTGGTTAAAGGCTGAATTTTATCATATCAGTTCAACTGTTCCCGTATCTTGTATTATGCAGTTTGTATCAACCACAAACCAGATGTACACATGTCTATTTTTAAATAAATAAGATTCTGCAGGGATAAAAACGCCACCAAATGACGTCAGGAGCTCTTCTGATAACCATCGTCCGGGATCATATTACCGCACTTGCCGCCGTACATGTCGCACCACCGTATAAGTCCCATCAATCCAAATATATCTACTAAAGTGGAAAAAAACATAAATATGTCACACCGCCGTATAAGTTGCATCTATTATGCATCTATTACGCGTCCAATTTGTTACGTGTCACTGCTGACTACTCGGAAACGTGGGCTGGTGTGCCAAAAATCGACTAGCTGCCAAATGGCTTGCAGTGATAATAAATGACTTATCTGGTCACATTAAATAACGACTTTTAACCAAAATCCAAAATAAACTTTATTAACATAGTCTAACTGCATGTAAATTCATGCGCGTATAAAACTGAAATATTTCCTGCTCAAAGAGTTAATTTAGCCTAAGACAAGAGAATTAAGCCTTGATTGATTTATTATTATTGCTTGTTTATTATTCTTGTTGATTTTTAGTTTGATTATTTTTGTAACTAAACTTCAAAGACAACTTTATTAGGATGATTATTCATTTGTTCTGGTATAGAACTCCCTGTAATAACATATGCACCCTTTACTAATCAGAATCAGTCACTGAAGTGGTATCTATTAATGATGTTGTTGTTGGTCAGTAAACTGACCAGCGGGTGCCAAACTTTAATGAATGAAAAATGAAGAAAACAAATGTAGTGGGGCTGAGATGGAAAAGGTGTCATCCTTCTTCCTCCATCTCACCCTTCGTTATGGCTACAAGCTTCTACCCTGAGATTTTTAGACTCATGAACCCCTAGTCTGAATTATCACTGTGAAAACAAATCACTGTAATACCATTTGGTTATGTGCTGCTGATCTCATGCTGCTGATCTATTTCATGTTGCTGTGTTCACTCGTCCTCATCTGCTCACACAGACTCATGTTCGTGCTGCTATTGTTTGGCGCATTGTTTCGTACTAGTAGTGCTTAATGTATTTTTAGTTTAGTGTATTTCTTATTTCATGTCTCGGATCTTTTTACTGTTTCTCTTTGCAATTTGTATTTTTGTTGGATGTAACTGGGACCCTGTGTACATAGTTTCGTTCCACCTTATGTACCACATGTGATGTGAATGACAGTAAATACACATTGACCTTGAGAACTGAAAGAACAAATGATCCTTCATAGCACCCTCAGTAAAATGCTTAGCCCTCCCCCTTAGCACCTGCAGAAAAATATATCTGGAGCCGCCACTGGCCGCAGGAGTGTGCATGGGAGGACTTTAACAAAAATTTAACAAGATTAACACTTAAAAACAAATTTTTTTTGCTTGAAATTATATCAAAGGTGTGTCTCAGTTGAACTTTTCCTTAATAAATGCACTTTGACGGTCAAATCAGCTGCATTTCAAAAGCCGATTCACGGAAGCGGGAGCGCGCAGCGGGAAGACTCCCTGTCCATTTCTTCAAAAGTTACCAAGATAACCACCTAAAAACAATTGTTTGTTTTCTCAAAAATTATTGTAAAGGTGTGTCTCAGTTGAACTTTTCCTTAATAAATGCACTTTAATGATCAAATCAGCTTAATTTCGACTGGGCGGCGCGGTGAATTGCAGCTGATTTGACATTTGCTCAAGGAGTTCCAGAGCAAGACAAAGGTGACTCTGTATGGCAAGCCAAGTGTCTCATTAATAGACACTTTTACCTATTAATGAGACACTTGGCTTGCCATATTACTCGAGGGCCCTCCAGTGGCTGAAAATGGTAGTGTTCAATATTTTCCATGTCAGAATGAATGAAATTGTCAGATCTCATCCAAAAATTGAGTTATAAATATGGGAAAAAACATAAATACGTCACATTGCTGTATAAGTCGCAGGCATGCCAGTTTATGCAAAGACTGTGACTTATACAGCAAAAATTACAATAATGTAACAATTTCTGGTAAAATCTGAACCATACAAAGAAAGAAACTAAAGCAAAGCATTGTTACCTTAAAATGTGCACTAAAACTTAATTTAGAATAAGCTTTGTCAAATTAAACTAGTTTTTTGTACATTTTCAAACACCCACTTTACTAATTAAAGGAACTAGTAGATCTGTGGGTGGTATATGTGGTCCAACATTAGAATGCATTTTCAAGTGTGCAAAAATGTCAGTTTGATTCATTGAACAAGAATGAGAAAATTGTATTGTATCCTTCATGTATCATGATTAGCTGTGCATCTTTTATTATCTCATATCTCATCCTTTACGGCCTCTGTCTTTCTATGCATACGTGTCTGTAATCCTCATCTTGGTAAACTCTCGCATCCAGATGTTTCTCCAGAGGCATTAACAGCCTTTACACCTGCTCATCATCCCTGAGGCGTGAACCTAGAGACAATGTGCACATGCATTAGTCTAACCATTAAGAATTCAGCTTACAGCTGTGAAAGAAGGAGTAAGAAAAGGCTGAAATTGGCACAATTATATATTCTTCATTTGCAAAGCAAAATAGTCCATGTGTTATTGCTGATGTGATGTTCTTGGTGATATAACACAGATCCCCAAAATGTATAGATTCAAAAAATGATTTTAACGCTTTTATTTAGACATCACTTTGGATGTTTTCTTCTGAGATAATACTGCATAACACAAGCAGTTCAAAACAATGGACAAAAAATAGCTCAGAAGCCAAATTATTATCCTACAGTATTTGGTATTTTTTATTGTTTCTGACTCTGACTGCAACAGTGATCTTAAACTTCAGCACAGATTACATCAGTGATCAAGTGTGGCTTTTAAAATCTACAACTACCGGTAGCTAAAGTCAAACTGGCGAGCACATCTCTCCTGCTTTACCATCACTACACTGGCTTCCAGTTTGTTTCTGAATTGATTTTTTTAAAGTTCTTTTGTTGTCCCTCATTGCGGACCGAAGAGGGAAAAAAGAAATAACCTTCAACCGTCCATTTTGGGAGCTAGAAAACTGGAAAAATATGCAAAGAATGTACCAACTTAAATTTTGGTGTGTGGCTTTCAGCTTTTTCCTCTTCAGGGGTCGCCACAGCGAGTCATCCTCCATCTCTCACTGTCCTCACTCCAACTACCTCCATGTTCTCTCTTAACTTTAGGGGGCCGAGTTGGTGTAGAGCACATATGTCAAAGTAGCGGCCCGCGGGCCAGATCCGGCCTGCAAAGCAATTATTTATGGCCCCCTGGATGATATTTAATAACTATTAGAGCCGGCCCGCAAGCCACAGAACACCGGCAGCCGGCTCTCAGCTGTTAACAAGGTGAAATGTCCGCTGCTAAGCTTCATTCTAACTCCGGCAGAAGTGGTGGAGGTGGGGGGTGGGAGGAGTGACGATATTCCAATGCGCAGCAACGCTTTCCTCAGCCCTCCCCATCTTGTATTCTCACAGACATAGTCTCGCGAGTTTTGGGTGCGGTGACTCACGAGACTTTAAGACAGCAGTGGAGCTATCGGTGCGTGAGAGCGCTGTGGAGTGAATGTCAGTACGCAGTAAACATGGATGCAAAACTAGCGAACAAGCAAACGAAAACTTATTATTTTCACACAGAGTGGGAGGAGGAGTATTTTTTTGTTTATTCTAATTCGAAGTCTATTTGCCTCATCTGTAATTCGAGCGTTGCCTTACCCAAAAAGTGTAACTTGGAGCGGCATTTCAAGATGACGCACAAACGGTGACTTCCCTCCTAAAAGTTCTTTACGGACTCAAAGTGCGGGAGCTAAAACAAGCTTGCAGCCCAGCAATCGATCTTCACTCGGCCCAGCACAAAAGGTAAACTGCTACGATCGCCTCCTACCGTGTTAACCGCATCCTGGCTCAACATAAGAAGTCTTTCAGTGATGGAGAAGTTATGAAAGAAGCGTTTATAATTCTGCATTATTCACCTGGATTATTGATCATAAATCAGGATGGTATTCTGCATTATTCACCTGGATTATTGATCATAAATCAGGATGGTATTCTGCATTATTCACATGAATTATTGATCATAAGTGTTTATTGAGGCTTTATTTAATATTTTATTTAATTCATTTATTCATTCATTTAAAAGAGACAAAATAAAACAAATTCATCAAAAAAAAAAACATTGAATGAAAAGAGTGCAGAAAGAAGAAAAAAAACTCATATCACCTCCTTATAATAAACATTGAACCAGTCCGGCCCTTGGCTTGTAGCAAATTTGTTTTTTTGGCCCTCAGTGTATTTGACTTTGACACCCCTGGTGTAGAGGTAGGGCAGCCAACTTGAATTCAGAAAGTCAAAGGCTCAACTCCCCACCATGCTCACATGCCGTGGTGTCCCTGAGCAAAACACTCAATCCCTAATTGCTACCCAGGCGCCCACAGAGCTGCCCACTGCTCCACCTGGGTGCACCTCATTGAAAAAAAAGGTTTTTCATCATTTCTTGGGAACATACAATGAAGACACATAACACTCTATTACTTGCATCCATTTATCTCCTTTGTCTTTTTTCTGGCAGCTGCATTTCTAACATCCTTCTACCAATATACCCACTGTCCCTCCTCCGGACATGTCCAAACCATCTCAGTCTGGCCTCCCTAACTTTATCTCCCAGTTGTTCAACATGTGCTGTTCCTCTGATGATCTCATTCCTGATCTTGTCCATCCTTGTCACTCCTAAGGAGAACCTCAACATCTTAATAATAATAATAATAATGAATTCAATTTATAACGCACTTTTCATTAGTGAAAATCTCAAAGTGCTACACACATTCATACACCGGTAGCGGCAGACTACCATGCAGGGTGCTTTCCAGTCCTACCGGGACTTCATTCATTTCTGCCTCTTCCAGTTCTTCTCCTGTCTTTTTGTCCATGTCTCTGTCTCCAGACCATACAACATAGCTGGTCTCACCACTGTCTTGTAAACTTTTCCTTTGACCTTTGCTGACACCTTTTGTCTAAAATCATTCCTGAAACTTTTCTCCATCCACTCCATCCTGCCTGGACTCTCTTTCACTTCTTTCCTACATTCCCCATTTTCCTGGACAGTGGACCCCAAGTACTTGAAGTCCTGCACCTTTGTGATCTCTGCTCCTTGTAGCCTCACTGTTCCACCTCCTCCCTCTCATTCCCACACATGTACTCTGTCTTTCTACGGCTGACTTTCATTCCTCTTCTTTCAAGTGCATACCTCCAGCTCTCCAAATTCTTTTCCACGTGTTCCCTGTTCTCACCAGAGATCACAATGTCATCTGCAAACATCATAGTTCATGGGGATTCCTGCCTGACCTCATCTGTTAATCAACTTATTTCTAGTTGTTAAACTGATTAAAATAGTTTCTCACAGTGTCTGTCTGACCTGCTCCAGCTGTACGTTCCTTCATGCTCTCTCGGGTCAGCAGATATGTTGCTGTTGGTTGTTTCAAAGACAACAAGGTGGTTGAGAGTTGGCTTTTGTTGTTTGCATGTTCTGTTTTACTGTGCTTATTGAATTTGTAGTTTTAATTCTTGTTTTGACTCGTTTTTTTAAACTTTTATTTATTTGCTAGTATACAGCCAACAGTGTTGTTTGTAACGTGCTTAATAATTAAAGTTGTATTGTAAAGTTGTATTCTACAGTTTTAATAATACACCTTGAGACATTTTTTCTTAAAAAAGTGCCCAAAACTTTTGCAATATTTTTAATGTACGCTCAGTTTTTACATTCTAAAGTTCTTGCAACCCCATGGCATCTTAGATGAGTGGGTGAAACTTTAGGTAACAGTAGAATATTATGAGGTTTTCACTCCACAGCGGATACTGTATTGCCTGTAATCTTATTATCATACAAATTGGACCCAGAAGTTGCCTGTTTTTAAAGTGAAGTTGTCACATTTTTCTTTGTTTAGAATAAGCAAAGCTTTTCTCTTTCCTCTTTCAGGACCTTGATGTCTTTAGTTTCTATTTAGCAGCACTTTAACTGAACACCAGGATCCACATCTCAGTGTAATGATAATTTTGATGCATGATGCTCAATTTGTATAAGTTTTGTTTGCTGCAGAAAAGGGTTTGGGCTTTTATGTATGTAAATATCTTTATCAGTGAGAGGATTACATTTGCAGAAAGAATAAGGCAAACTACCAGCAAATTCTTTTTAGCTGTCATTTAGTTTAAACAGCTTTGTTTTGTGTGTGTTGTTTTTATTCTATTGAAGAAATTGGGCTAATTACTGACACTACGCATAATATCTTGCTTTCTGTTTGTAAATTGAACCATTTTTCTTTTGTCATTGAACATTAAAGAATTGACAGAAGACTAACACCTTGTTCAAAATTTTCCTCACAAATGCAACAGTTGTGAAATTGTCTCACATATCTTTTCTGGTATATAAAATAAACAATTATTTTCTCAAAGTAAACGCTAACCCACAGTTTCTGAACCTCTGACATGAAGGGAATCTGACTGACCCTGACCAGTTTTACAAAAGTCGGTACAAATCTGCCCTTTTAGATTAGCTGGCTGAGAATAAATTGATAAAGGTTACACAAATTAACTTTTTGCAGATAAAGTATCATAGAAAATAAAGCATAAATGTAAAATAAAGCATTGGTTCCTCGGTCTTGGTTGCATTACAGGCCTTCTTTATACAGAACAACTTTCCCATGTAACTTTTTTATTTGGGTTAGCTTGTAGGTTTGCTAATACTTGAAAAATAACTGTGACTGAGTCAAGCACAGGAAAGTGGTGCAAACAAACATGAGTTTAACAATAAAATACATTTAAGGCCAATGTATATAAAATAGCTATAAAGTGTTTTTTCATCATGCTATTGTAGCCTGGTGGATTTGGACCCCTGCATTAAAGTACTACAGCTTTTCAGCTGTGTTTAAAAGCAACATTGTTTTTTCCCCTGTTTTATGATATTCTAAATCAAATTCAAGCTCGCTGAAAGATCGGCGCGGTGTTTAGAAAAAACAAACACAGACTCTCTATTAAAATGATGTGTCATTTATTAAAAGGTCTGTGACAGATGAAGGAAAAAGCAAAACAGACATACAGTTGTACAGTCACCTCAGATGTACAAAAACATAAATGTTCAAACACATAAACTGTTTTTCTGCTCGGGAAAATGTGTCAGTTAACCCTGCCACAAAAGAAACAGCAAAGACACACAATCTCAAGGTATTGATGTTATAAGAATTCTCACCGTGACACAAGAGTCGGGAAGCCACACAACTCAGGTGAAAACCATACATCAACAACTGGACACCTTCTTCAGAGGTTCAAGTTCCTTTATTATCCCCGAGGGGCAATTAGTTTCGCAGTCAATAGGTGTACAGATTCATACATATGCACATACACTCACATACACATACAATAAAACATTAAAGTAACAGTGTTAAAATTAGTTAAAATTATTGTGCATTGAGAAACCTGATTGCTACAGGGATAAATGAGTTTTTAAATCTGTTCGTTCTACATTTGGGTTGTAGAAACCTGCGTCCAGATGGGAGCAGCCTGAACTCGTCATGGAGTGGGTGATCAGGGTTTGCCAGAATCTGCCTGGCCTTGTTCACTGACCTCACCTTGTGTAGGTCTGCAAGGTTCTTTAGGTCTATGCCAGCAGTTTTGCTGCACATCCTGACAATCCCTGAGAGTTTGCTTTTGTTCTTACAGGTCAAAAGTCCAAACCAACAGATGAAGGAAAAGGTTAAAATAGACTCAATAAAACATGAATAAAACATTCTCATAAAAGTTGAATCAACATTAAAACCACAAAGCTTCCGATAAAAATACATTCTCTGGTGGGCCTTTTTACAAAGTGAATTAACATGGAGGTCAAAAGTCAATTTATCATCAAGAACAGTTCCCAGGTATTTATATTGTTGCACTACATCCACAGCTTCACCGTCAATGACCATGGGAGCCGTTACTGAAGAATTTTTCCTAAAATCAATGATCATCTCCTTTGTTTTAGAAACATTTAGTTTTAAAAAGGAAGACTCACAGCACACAGTAGACTTCCAAAACTCTCTTGAGTGCTCGACACCTTTATACATTGTGGTGTGTGCGTGCGTGTGTAGATGTGTGTGTGTATGTGTGTGCATGTGTGCGTTGGTGCAAGCGTATTGGCCCGCCTATGCGCCAGACTACGTACCGACATTATCGGGACATTTGGTATTAGCCAGCCTTTGCCAATGTCCGGATAAAACATGGATTGTATCCAAATATATTAATATGTAAACATTGTTTTTTCTCATCAATATCAGAGTAACTTGTGTCTAAATGGCTGCCTGGATGAGTTGGAGTGTGCTTTAACACTTAAAATTGTTTTAATAAAAAGTTATTTACATTTATAAAATTGTCTGGCGAAGCACCTCCCCAGGAATATGTGTGTGGTGTGTGTCTTTTTGTGTATCGGTTGCATTTATTGAAGCCGTGTGTGTGGCTCACTGACACACAGCGCGCCAAACTGCAACGCCCCTCCTCTGCTCCCTGTTGTGGGCGGGGCCTCAGCCGAGGTTTTAAAAGTTAAACCCCTCTAGCTGACACGTGTAGAGACGTAATGGCTTCCTTTCTGCAGTATGACGGCCTGAGGTGAGCGGAGATTTTAAAAGTTTAAAAGTTTAAACCGTGGATTTTGCAGCACGTGGACGGAGGTATTGACTGCACAGAGGTAAGAATTCATTTAAATTTATTTTTTATTTTTTTTGCTTTGAGGACATTGAAGTAAATGTTAGCGTGTGTAACGTGACACGCTGTGTGAATGTTGTAGCAAACTTTATCAACATTTATATAAATTAGCAACTATCTGTGCATGAGTTTTGAGTGGTTTGAGCGGTTATTTAGAGTCGAACGTGACGAAGATGAGACGAAGAAAAATGTAAACTCACGTAGCGTGACGACGTCGCCACAGCGTGACACGTTGTAGCAAACTTGATCAACATTTTTATAAACTAGCAACAATAGAGCGGATTCGGATGTTGTCAGTCCATACAATGGGCGCTATCAACTGTTATCACAGTTAGCACTTTGAGATTTTCGTTAATGAAAAGTGCGTTATAAATTGAATTCATTATTATTATTATTATTATTATCATCCCCATAGTCTATCGGAGAAAATGTCCAACGTACCTCTTAACATGTTTAAAAGAACGTAATCGAAACCTAACCACGTAGCTAAAGACGGAGCATGTTGTCATTCATTGTAAGGGTGATAACGTACCTTTAAACCTCGTAAGAGGTAGAAGATGGGCCTTTTGACCGCATTGAATGAGGATGATAACAGATGATAGCGCCCATAGAATGGACTGATAACATCCGAAGCGGGTGAACAATATCTATGCATCACTTGTGGGTGTTTTGAGTGGTTATTTAGTAAAATAAGTGGTTTGGACATGTCCAGAGGAGGGACAGTGGTTTGGACATGTCCAGAGGGGGGACAGTGGTTTAGGAGGGACAGTGGTTTGGACATGTCCAGAGGAGGGACAGTGGTTTAGACATGTCCAGAGGAGGGACAGTGGTTTAGGAGGGACAGTGGTTTGGACATGTCCAGAGGAGGGACAGTGGTTTGGACATGTCCAGAGGAGGGACAGTGGTTTGGACATGTCCAGAGGAGGGACAGTGGTTTGGACATGTCCAGAGGAGGGACAGTGGTTTGGACATGTCCAGAGGAGGGACAGTGGTTTGGACATGTCCAGAGGAGGGACAGTGGTTTGGACATGTCCAGAGGAGGGACAGTGGTTTGGACATGTCCAGAGGAGGGACAGTGGTTTGGACATGTCCAGAGGAGGGACAGTGGTTTGGACATGTCCAGAGGAGGGACAGTGGTTTGGACATGTCCAGAGGAGGGACAGTGGTTTGGACATGTCCAGAGGAGGGACAGTGGTTTGGACATGTCCAGAGGAGGGACAGTGGTTTGGACATGTCCAGAGGAGGGACAGTGGTTTGGACATGTCCAGAGGAGGGACAGTGGTTTGGACATGTCCAGAGGAGGGACAGTGGTTTGGACATGTCCAGAGGAGGGACAGTGGTTTGGACATGTCCAGAGGAGGGACAGTGGTTTGGACATGTCCAGAGGAGGGACAGTGGTTTGGACATGTCCAGAGGAGGGACAGTGGTTTGGACATGTCCAGAGGAGGGACAGTGGTTTGGACATGTCCAGAGGAGGGACAGTGGTTTGGACATGTCCAGAGGAGGGACAGTGGTTTGGACATGTCCAGAGGAGGGACAGTGGTTTGGACATGTCCAGAGGAGGGACAGTGGTTTGGACATGTCCAGAGGAGGGACAGTGGTTTGGACATGTCCAGAGGAGGGACAGTGGTTTGGACATGTCCAGAGGAGGGACAGTGGTTTGGACATGTCCAGAGGAGGGACAGTGGTTTGGACATGTCCAGAGGAGGGACAGTGGTTTGGACATGTCCAGAGGAGGGACAGTGGTTTGGACATGTCCAGAGGAGGGACAGTGGTTTGGACATGTCCAGAGGAGGGACAGTGGGTATATTGGTAGAAGGATGTTAGAAATGCAGCTGCAGGAAAAAGACAAAGAGGAGATATATGGATGCAGTTAGAGAGGACATGGAGGTAGTTGGAGTGAGGACAGAGGATGCAGAGGACAGAGTGAGGTGGAGGAGGATGACTCGCTGTGGCGACCCCTGAAAAGGGAAAAGCCGAAAGAAGAAGAAGCGTTAACATTTAACTTGACCACTGCAGCGTGACAAGCTGTGAACGCTGTATTGTAACATAAAGAGAGGTTTTAATGTTTTCACCGTGATTTTTGTGCTAAATTTGCTCTTTTTTTTTTTTTTTTTACCTCTGAGCAGTGAGCAGACGGACGAACTGCGTCGTTACGTCATCACGTCATCACGTTGCAGCCTCGTTACGTCATCACGTTGACTGCAGTTTTATGTAGGTATAAGAATACTGTTGTTGGAATACTGAATACTGAATAATACAGAATACTGTATAAGTGTATTGTATAAACTTGAGAATTGTTTTTTAACTTTTTCATATTTTTACATGTACAGGTTTTCAGCTAGTCCAAGAGGTCATTTGGTATTTGGTGAGTCAAACATCCCGCCTTCCTGAAAACAGACAGATGGATTCTTTACTGACTGAGGTCCACGCTTTATCCATCCATCCATGCATTCATCCATCCATCAAACATCCATCCATCAAACATCCATCCATCCATCATCCATCAAACATCCTACCTTCCTAAACCCAGACATATGGATTCGTTACTGACTGAGGTCCAAGCTTTATCCATCCATCATCCATCAAACATCCTACCTTCCTAAACCCAGACATATGGATTCTTTACTGACTGAGGTCCAAGCTTTATCCATCCATCCATCTATCAAACATCCATCCATCCATCAAACATCCATCCATCCATCCATCAAACATCCATCCATCCATCAAACATATATCCATCCATCAAACATCCATCCATCCATCAAACATCCTGCCTTACTGAACCCAGACAGATGGATTATTTACTGACTGAGGTCCACGCTTTATCCATCCATACATCCATCCATCCATCAAACATCCACACATCCATCCATCCATCCATCCATCAAACATCATCCATCCATCATCAAACATCCTGCCTTCCTGAACCCAGACATATGGATTCTTTACTGACTGAGGTCCACGCTTTATCCATCCATCCATGCATTCATCCATCCATCAAACATCCATCCATCAAACATCCATCCATCCATCATCCATCAAACATCCTACCTTCCTAAACCCAGACATATGGATTCTTTACTGACTGAGGTCCAAGCTTTATCCATCCATCCATCTATCAAACATCCATCCATCCATCAAACATCCATCCATCCATCCATCAAACATCCATCCATCCATCAAACATATATCCATCCATCAAACATCCATCCATCCATCAAACATCCTGCCTTACTGAACCCAGACAGATGGATTATTTACTGACTGAGGTCCACGCTTTATCCATCCATACATCCATCCATCCATCAAACATCCACACATCCATCCATCCATCCATCCATCAAACATCATCCATCCATCATCAAACATCCTGCCTTCCTGAACCCAGACATATGGATTCTTTACTGACTGAGGTCCACGCTTTATCCATCCATCCATGCATTCATCCATCCATCAAACATCCATCCATCAAACATCCATCCATCCATCATCCATCAAACATCCTACCTTCCTAAACCCAGACATATGGATTCTTTACTGACTGAGGTCCAAGCTTTATCCATCCATCCATCTATCAAACATCCATCCATCCATCAAACATCCATCCATCCATCCATCAAACATCCATCCATCCATCAAACATATATCCATCCATCAAACATCCATCCATCCATCAAACATCCTGCCTTACTGAACCCAGACAGATGGATTATTTACTGACTGAGGTCCACGCTTTATCCATCCATACATCCATCCATCCATCAAACATCCACACATCCATCCATCCATCCATCCATCAAACATCATCCATCCATCATCAAACATCCTGCCTTCCTGAACCCAGACATATGGATTCTTTACTGACTGAGGTCCACACTTTATCCATCCATCCATCAAACATCCATCCATCCATCCATCCATCAAACATCCATCCATCATTCATCCATCAAACATCCATCCATCTATCTATCCATCCATCTATCAAACATCCGGCCTTCTTGAAACCAGACAGATGGATTCTTTACTGACTGAGGTCCACGCTTTATCCATCCATACATACATCCATCTATCAAACATCCATCCATCCATCCATCAAACATCCATCCATCCATCCATCAAACATCCATCCATCATCCATCCATCAAACATCCTGGCTTCCTGAACCTAGACAGATGGATTCTTTACTGACTGAGGTCCACGCTTTATCCATCCATCCATCCATCAAACATCCATCCATCCATCCATCCATCCATCAAACATCCATCTATCCATCCATCAAACATCCTGCCTTACTGAACCCAGACAGATGGATTCTTTACTGACTGATGTCCACGCTTTATCCATCCATCCATCAAACATCCACACATCATCCATCAAACATCCATCCAAACATCCACACATCATCCATCAAACATCCATCCATCAAACATCCATCCATCATCCATCCATCAAACATCCATCCATCTATCCATCCATCTATCAAACATCCTGTCTTCCTGAACCCAGACAGATGGATTCTTTACTGACTGAGGTTCATGCTTTATCCATCCATACATACATCCATCCATCCATCCATCTATCAAACATCCATCCATCCATCAAACATCCAGCCTTGCTGAACCCAGACGGATAGATTCTTTACTGACTGAGGTCCACGCTTTATCCATCCATCCATGCATCCATCCATCCATCCATCCATCCATCCATGCATCCATCTATCAAACATCATCCATCCATCCATCAAACATCCTGCCTTCTTGAAAACAGACATATGGATTCTTTACTGACTGAGGTCCACGCTTTATCCATCCATCCATGCATCCATCCATCCATAAAACATCCATACATCCATCCATCCATCAAACATCCTGCCTTCCTGAACCAGACAGATGGATTCTTTACTGACTGAGGTCCACGCTTTATCCATACATCCACCCATCCATCCATCAAACATCCATCTATCCATCATCAAACATCCATCCATCAAACATCCTGCCTTGCTGAACCCAGACAGATGGATTCTTTACTGACTGAGGTCCACGCTTTATCCAACCATCCATGCATCCATCCATCTATCAAACATCTATCCATCAAACATCCATCATCCATCAAACATCCTGCCTTCCTTAACCCAGACATATGGATTCTTTACTGACTGAGGTCCACGCTTTATCCATCCATCTATCAAACATCCATCCATCCATCAAACATCCATCTATCAAACATCCATACATCCATCATCCATCCATCAAACATCCATACATCTATCCATCAAACATCCTACCTTCCTGAACCCAGACAGATGGATTTACTGACTGAGGTCCACACTTTATCCATCCATCCATACATCCATCCATCCATACATCCATGCATCAAACATCCATCCATCCATCTATCCATCAAACATCTCAAACATCCATCAAACATCCATCCATCCATCCATCAAACATCTATCCATCCATCAAACATCCATCCATCCATCAAACATCCTGCCTTGCTGAACCCAGACAGATGGATTCTTTACTGACTGAGGTCCATGCTTTATCCATCCATTCATCCATCCATCCATCCATCAAACATCCACACATCCATCCATCCATCCATGCATCCATCCATCAAACATCATCCATCCATCATCAAACATCCTGCCTTCCTGAACCCAGACATATGGATTCTTTATTGACTGAGGTCCACACTTTATCCATCCATCCATCAAACATCCATCCATCCATCCATCAAACATCCATCCATCATTCAT
>JBBPBX010052729.1:0-24096 GCA_038048925.1 Garcialebias charrua
AAGGATGCATGCATCACAGGGTGATGTGCATCAAAGGATGCATGAATCACAGGGTGACGTGCATCAAAGAATGCATGAATCCCAGGGTGACGTGCATCAAAGGATGCAATCATCCCAAGGTGACGTGAATCAAAGGATGCATATATCCCAAGTTGACGTGCATCAAAGGATGCATGCATCCCAGGGTAACGTGCATCAAAGGATGCATGCATCACAGGGTGAAGTGCATCAAAGGATGCATGCATCACAGGGTGACGCACATCAAAGGATGCATGCATCACAGGGTGACGTGCATCAAAGGATAGAATGCATCCCAGGGTGACGTGCATCAAAGAATGCATGCATCCCATCGTGATGTGCATCAAAGTATGCATGCATCCCAGGGTGACATGCATCAAAGTATGCATGCATCACAGGGTGAAGTGCATCAAAGGATGCATGCATCACAGGGTGACGCGCATCAAAGGATGCATGCATCACAGGGTGACGTGCATCAAAGGATACATGCATCACAGGATGACATGCATCAAAGGATGAATGCATCCCAGGGTGACGCGCATCAAAGGATGAATGCATCACAGGGTGACGTGCATCAAAGGATGAATGCATCACAGGGTGACGTGCATCAAAGTATGCATGCATCACAGGGTGACGTGCATCAAAGGATGCATGCATCACAGGGTGACGCACATCAAAGGATGCATGCATCACAGGGTGACGTGCATCAAAGAATGCATGCATCACAGGGTGACATCTATCAAAGGATGCATGCATAACAGGGTGACGTGCATCAAAGGATACATACATCACAGGATGACATGAATCAAAGGATGCATGCATCCCAGGGTGACGTGCATCAAAGGATGCATGCATCCCATTGTGATGTGCATCAAAGTATGCATGCGTCACAGGGTGACGTGCATCAAAGGATGAATGCATCACAGGGTGACATGCATCAAAGTATGCATGCATCACTGGGTGACATGCATCAAAGGATGCATGTATCCCAGGTAGACATGTATCAAAGGATGCATGCATCACAGGGTGACGTGCATCAAAGAATTCATGCATCACAGGGTGACGTGCATCAAAGGATGAATGCATCACAGGGTGACATGCATCAACGGATGCATCACAGGGTGACACACATCAAAGGATGCATGCATCACAGGGTGATGTGAATCAAAGGATGCATCACAGGGTGACATGCATCAAAGGATGCATCACAAGGTGACGTGCATCAAAGGATGCATCACAGGTTGACGTGCATCGAAGGATGCATGCATCACAGGGTGACGTGCATCGAAGGATGCATGCATCACAGGGTGACGTGCATCAAAGGATGCATCACAGGTTGACGTGCATCAAAGGATGCATGCATCACAGGGTGATGTGCATCAAAGGATGCATGAATCACAGGGTGACGTGCATCAAAGAATGCATGAATCCCAGGGTGACGTGCATCAAAGGATGCAATCATCCCAAGGTGACGTGAATCAAAGGATGCATATATCCCAAGTTGACGTGCATCAAAGGATGCATGCATCCCAGGGTAACGTGCATCAAAGGATGCATGCATCACAGGGTGACGTGCATCAAAGGAAGAATGCATCACAGGGTGACGTGCATCAAAGTATGCATGCATATCAGGGTGAAGTGCATCAAAGGATGCATGCATCACAGGGTGACGCGCATCAAAGGATGCATGCATCACAGGGTGACGTGCATCAAAGGATACATGCATCACAGGATGACATGCATCAAAGGATGAATGCATCCCAGGGTGACGCGCATCAAAGGATGAATGCATCACAGGGTGACGTGCATCAAAGTATGCATGCATCACAGGGTGAAGTGCATCAAAGGATGCATGCATCACAGGGTGACGTGCATCAAAGAATGCATGCATCCCATCGTGATGTGCATCAAAGTATGCATGCATCCCAGGGTGACATGCATCAAAGAATGCATGCATCCCAGGGTGACGTGCATCAAAGGATGAATGCATCACAGGGTGACGTGCATCAAAGGATGAATGCATCACAGGGTGACGTGCATCAAAGTATGCATGCATCACAGGGTGACGTGCATCAAAGGATGCATGCATCACAGGGTGACGCACATCAAAGGATGCATGCATCACAGGGTGACGTGCATCAAAGAATGCATGCATCACAGGGTGACATCTATCAAAGGATGCATGCATCCCAGGGTGACGTGCATCAAAGGATGCATGCATCCCATTGTGATGTGCATCAAAGTATGCATGCGTCACAGGGTGACGTGCATCAAAGGATGAATGCATCACAGGGTGACATGCATCAAAGTATGCATGCATCACTGGGTGACATGCATCAAAGGATGCATGTATCCCAGGGTGACATGTATCAAAGGATGCATGCATCACAGGGTGACGTGCATCAAAGAATGCATGCATCACAGGGTGACGTGCATCAAAGGATGAATGCATCACAGGGTGACATGCATCAACGGATGCATCACAGGGTGACACGCATCAAAGGATGCATGCATCACCGGTTGGTGTGCATCAAAGGATGCATCACAGGGTGACATGCATCAAAGGATGCATCACAAGGTGACGTGCATCAAAGGATGCATCACAGGTTGACGTGCATCGAAGGATGCATGCATCACAGGGTGACGTGCATCGAAGGATGCATGCATCACAGGGTGACGTGCATCAAAGGATGCATCACAGGTTGACGTGCATCAAAGGATGCATGCATCACAGGGTGATGTGCATCAAAGGATGCATGAATCACAGGGTGACGTGCATCAAAGAATGCATGCATCCCATCGTGATGTGCATCAAAGTATGCATGCATCCCAGGGTGACATGCATCAAAGTATGCATGCATCACAGGGTGAAGTGCATCAAAGGATGCATGCATCACAGGGTGACGTGCATCAAAGGATGCAATCATCCCAGGGTGACGTGAATCAAAGGATGCATATATCCCAAGGTGACGTGCATCAAAGGATGCATGCATCCCAGGGTAACGTGCATCAAAGGATGCATGCATCACAGGGTGACGTGCATCAAAGGATGCATGCATCACAGGGTGACGTGCATCAAAGGAAGAATGCATCACAGGGTGACGTGCATCAAAGTATGCATGCATATCAGGGTGAAGTGCATCAAAGGATGCATGCATCACAGGGTGACGCGCATCAAAGGATGCATGCATCACAGGGTGACGTGCATCAAAGGATACATGCATCACAGGATGACATGCATCAAAGGATGAATGCATCCCAGGGTGACGCGCATCAAAGGATGAATGCATCACAGGGTGACGTGCATCAAAGTATGCATGCATCACAGGGTGAAGTGCATCAAAGGATGCATGCATCACAGGGTGACGCGCATCAAAGGATGCATGCATCACAGGGTGACGTGCATCAAAGGATACATGCATCACAGGATGACATGCATCAAAGGATGAATGCATCCCAGGGTGACGTGCATCAAAGAATGCATGCATCCCATCGTGATGTACATCAAAGTATGCATGCATCCCAGGGTGACATGCATCAAAGAATGCATGCATCCCAGGGTGACGTGCATCAAAGGATGAATGCATCACAGGGTGACGTGCATCAAAGGATGAATGCATCACAGGGTGACGTGCATCAAAGTATGCATGCATCACAGGGTGACGTGCATCAAAGGATGCATGCATCACAGGGTGACGCACATCAAAGGATGCATGCATCACAGGGTGACGTGCATCAAAGAATGCATGCATCACAGGGTGACATCTATCAAAGGATGCATGCATAACAGGGTGACGTGCATCAAAGGATACATACATCACAGGATGACATGAATCAAAGGATGCATGCATCCCAGGGTGACGTGCATCAAAGGATGCATGCATCCCATTGTGATGTGCATCAAAGTATGCATGCGTCACAGGGTGACGTGAATCAAAGGATGAATGCATCACAGGGTGACATGCATCAAAGTATGCATGCATCACTGGGTGACATGCATCAAAGGATGCATGTATCCCAGGGTGACATGTATCAAAGGATGCATGCATCACAGGGTGACGTGCATCAAAGAATGCATGCATCACAGGGTGACGCACATCAAAGGATGCATGCATCACAGGGTGACGTGCATCAAAGAATGCATGCATCACAGGGTGACATCTATCAAAGGATGCATGCATCCCAGGGTGACGTGCATCAAAGGATGCATGCATCCCATTGTGATGTGCATCAAAGTATGCATGCGTCACAGGGTGACGTGCATCAAAGGATGAATGCATCACAGGGTGACATGCATCAAAGTATGCATGCATCACTGGGTGACATGCATCAAAGGATGCATGTATCCCAGGGTGACATGTATCAAAGGATGCATGCATCACAGGGTGACGTGCATCAAAGAATGCATGCATCACAGGGTGACGTGCATCAAAGGATGAATGCATCACAGGGTGACATGCATCAACGGATGCATCACAGGGTGACACGCATCAAAGGATGCATGCATCACCGGTTGGTGTGCATCAAAGGATGCATCACAGGGTGACATGCATCAAAGGATGCATCACAAGGTGACGTGCATCAAAGGATGCATCACAGGTTGACGTGCATCGAAGGATGCATGCATCACAGGGTGACGTGCATCGAAGGATGCATGCATCACAGGGTGACGTGCATCAAAGGATGCATCACAGGTTGACGTGCATCAAAGGATGCATGCATCACAGGGTGATGTGCATCAAAGGATGCATGAATCACAGGGTGACGTGCATCAAAGAATGCATGAATCCCAGGGTGACGTGCATCAAAGGATGCAATCATCCCAAGGTGACGTGAATCAAAGGATGCATATATCCCAAGTTGACGTGCATCAAAGGATGCATGCATCCCAGGGTAACGTGCATCAAAGGATGCATGCATCACAGGGTGACGTGCATCAAAGGAAGAATGCATCACAGGGTGACGTGCATCAAAGTATGCATGCACATCAGGGTGAAGTGCATCAAAGGATGCATGCATCACAGGGTGACGCGCATCAAAGGATGCATGCATCACAGGGTGACATGCATCAAAGGATACATGCATCACAGGATGACATGCATCAAAGGATGAATGCATCCCAGGGTGACGCGCATCAAAGGATGAATGCATCACAGGGTGACGTGCATCAAAGTATGCATGCATCACAGGGTGAAGTGCATCAAAGGATGCATGCATCACAGGGTGACGCGCATCAAAGGATGCATGCATCACAGGGTGACGTGCATCAAAGGATACATGCATCACAGGATGACATGCATCAAAGGATGAATGCATCCCAGGGTGACATGCATCAAAGAATGCATGCATCCCATCGTGATGTACATCAAAGTATGCATGCATCCCAGGGTGACATGCATCAAAGAATGCATGCATCCCAGGGTGACGTGCATCAAAGGATGAATGCATCACAGGGTGACGTGCATCAAAGGATGAATGCATCACAGGGTGACGTGCATCAAAGTATGCATGCATCACAGGGTGACGTGCATCAAAGGATGCATGCATCACAGGGTGACGCACATCAAAGGATGCATGCATCACAGGGTGACGTGCATCAAAGAATGCATGCATCACAGGGTGACATCTATCAAAGGATGCATGCATAACAGGGTGACGTGCATCAAAGGATACATACATCACAGGATGACATGAATCAAAGGATGCATGCATCCCAGGGTGACGTGCATCAAAGGATGCATGCATCCCATTGTGATGTGCATCAAAGTATGCATGCATCACAGGGTGACGTGCATCAAAGGATGAATGCATCACAGGGTGACATGCATCAAAGTATGCATGCATCACTGGGTGACATGCATCAAAGGATGCATGTATCCCAGGGTGACATGTATCAAAGGATGCATGCATCACAGGGTGACGTGCATCAAAGAATGCATGCATCACAGGGTGACGTGCATCAAAGGATGAATGCATCACAGGGTGACATGCATCAACGGATGCATCACAGGGTGACACGCATCAAAGGATGCATGTATCACAGGGTGATGTGCATCAAAGGATGCATCACAGGGTGACATGCATCAAAGGATGCATCACAAGGTGACGTGCATCAAAGGATGCATCACAGGTTGACGTGCATCGAAGGATGCATGCATCACAGGGTGACGTGCATCGAAGGATGCATGCATCACAGGGTGATGTGCATCAAAGGATGCATGAATCACAGGGTGACGTGCATCAAAGGATGAATGCATCCCAGGGTGACGTGCATCAAAGAATGCATGCATACCATCATGATGTGCATCAAAGTATGCATGCATCCCAGGGTGACATGCATCAAAGTATGCATGCATCACAGGGTGAAGTGCATCAAAGGATGCATGCATCACAGGGTGACGCGCATCAAAGGATGCATGCATCACAGGGTGACGTGCATCAAAGGATACATGCATCACAGGATGACATGCATCAAAGGATGAATGCATCCCAGGGTGACACGCATCAAAGGATGAATGCATCACAGGGTGACGTGCATCAAAGTATGCATGCATCACAGGGTGAAGTGCATCAAAGGATGCATTCATTACAGGGTGACGCGCATCAAAGGATGCATGCATCACAGGGTGACGTGCATCAAAGGATACATGCATCACAGGATGACATGCATCAAAGGATGAATGCATCCCAGGGTGACGTGCATCAAAGAATGCATGCATCCCATCGTGATGTACATCATAGTATGCATGCATCCCAGGGTGACATGCATCAAAAAATGCATGCATCCCAGGGTGACGTGCATCAAAGGATGAATGCATCACAGGGTGACGTGCATCAAAGGATGAATGCATCACAGGGTGACGTGCATCAAAGTATGCATGCATCACAGGGTGACGTGCATCAAAGGATGCATGCATCACAGGGTGACGCACATCAAAGGATGCATGCATCACAGGGTGACGTGCATCAAAGAATGCATGCATCACAGGGTGACATCTATCAAAGGATGCATGCATAACAGGGTGACGTGCATCAAAGGATACATACATCACAGGATGACATGAATCGAAGGATGCATGCATCCCAGGGTGACGTGCATCAAAGGATGCATGCATCCCATTGTGATGTGCATCAAAGTATGCATGCGTCACAGGGTGACGTGCATCAAAGGATGAATGCATCACAGGGTGACATGCATCAAAGTATGCATGCATCACTGGGTGACATGCATCAAAGGATGCATGTATCCCAGGTAGACATGTATCAAAGGATGCATGCATCACAGGGTGACGTGCATCAAAGAATTCATGCATCACAGGGTGACGTGCATCAAAGGATGAATGCATCACAGGGTGACATGCATCAACGGATGCATCACAGGGTGACACACATCAAAGGATGCATGCATCACAGGGGGATGTGAATCAAAGGATGCATCACAGGGTGACATGCATCAAAGGATGCATCACAAGGTGACGTGCATCAAAGGATGCATCACAGGTTGACGTGCATCGAAGGATGCATGCATCACATGGTAACGTGCATCGAAGGATGCATGCATCACAGGGTGACGTGCATCAAAGGATGCATCACAGGTTGACGTGCATCAAAGGATGCATGCATCACAGGGTGACGTGCATCAAAGGATGCATGCATCACAGGGTGACGCGCATCAAAGGATGCATGCATCACAGGGTGACGTGCATCAAAGAATGCATGCATCACAGGGTGACGTCTATCAAAGGAAGCATGCATAACAGGGTGACGTGATTCAAAGGATACATGCATCACAGGATGACATGCATCAAAGGATGAATGCATCCCAGGGTGACGTGCAACAAAGGATGCATGCATCCCATTGTGATGTGCATCAAAGTATGCATGCATCCCAGGGTGACATGCATCAAAGAATGCATGCATCCAAGGGTGACGTGCATCAAATGTTGCATGCATCCCAGGGTGACGTGCATCAAAGGATGCATGCATCCCAGTGTGACATGACTCAAAGGATGCATCACAGGTTGATGTGCATCAAAAGATGCATGCAACCCAGGGTGACGTGCATTAAAGGATACATGCATCCCAGGGTGATGTGCATCAAAGTATGCATGCATCCCATGGTGACACACATCAAAGGATGTATGCATCACAGGGTGACGTGCATCAAAGGATGCATGCATCACAGGGTGACGTGCATCAAAGTATGAATGCATCCCAGGGTGACATGCATCAAAGGATGCATGCATCTCATTGTGATGTGCATCAAAGTATGCATGCGTCACAGGGTGACGTGCATCAAAGGATACATGCATCACAGGATGACATGCATCAAAGGATGAATGCATCCCAGGGTGACGTGCATCAAAGAATGCATGCATCCCATCGTGATGTACATCATAGTATGCATGCATCCCAGGATGACATGCATCAAAAAATGCATGCATCCCAGGGTGACGTGCATCAAAGGATGAATGCATCACAGGGTGACGTGCATCAAAGGATGAATGCATCACAGGGTGACGTGCATCAAAGTATGCATGCATCACAGGGTGACGTGCATCAAAGGATGCATGCATCACAGGGTGACGCACATCAAAGGATGCATGCATCACAGGGTGACGTGCATCAAAGAATGCATGCATCACAGGGTGACATCTATCAAAGGATGCATGCATAACAGGGTGACGTGCATCAAAGGATACATACATCACAGGATGACATGAATCGAAGGATGCATGCATCCCAGGGTGACGTGCATCAAAGGATGCATGCATCCCATTGTGATGTGCATCAAAGTATGCATGCGTCACAGGGTGACGTGCATCAAAGGATGAAT
The DNA here is from genome assembly GCA_038048925.1 of Garcialebias charrua. Lineage (NCBI taxonomy): Eukaryota > Metazoa > Chordata > Actinopteri > Cyprinodontiformes > Rivulidae > Garcialebias > Garcialebias charrua. The sequence goes on from JBBPBX010052729.1 coordinate 8,855, forward strand.
GCATCACAGGGTGACATGCATCAAAGTATGCATGCATCACTGGGTGACATGCATCAAAGGATGCATGTATCCCAGGTAGACATGTATCAAAGGATGCATGCATCACAGGGTGACGTGCATCAAAGAATTCATGCATCACAGGGTGACGTGCATCAAAGGATGAATGCATCACAGGGTGACATGCATCAACGGATGCATCACAGGGTGACACACATCAAAGGATGCATGCATCACAGGGGGATGTGAATCAAAGGATGCATCACAGGGTGACATGCATCAAAGGATGCATCACAAGGTGACGTGCATCAAAGGATGCATCACAGGTTGACGTGCATCGAAGGATGCATGCATCACAGGGTAACGTGCATCGAAGGATGCATGCATCACAGGGTGACGTGCATCAAAGGATGCATCACAGGTTGACGTGCATCAAAGGATGCATGCATCACAGGGTGATGTGCATCAAAGGATGCATGAATCACAGTGTGACGTGCATCAAAGAATGCATGAATCCCAGGGTGACGTGCATCAAAGGATGCAATCATCCCAAGGTGACGTCAATCAAAGGATGCATATATCCCAAGTTGACGTGCATCAAAGGATGCATGCATCCCAGGGTAACGTGCATCAAAGGATGCATGCATCACAGGGTGACGTGCATCAAAGTATGAATGCATCACAGGGTGACGTGCATCAAAGTATGCATGCATATCAGGGTGAAGTGCATCAAAGGATGCATGCATCACAGGGTGACGCGCATCAAAGGATGCATGCATCACAGGGTGACGTGCATCAAAGGATACATGCATCACAGGATGACATGCATCAAAGGATGAATGCATCCCAGGGTGACGCACATCAAAGGATGAATGCATCACAGGGTGACGTGCATCAAAGTATGCATGCATCACAGGGTGAAGTGCATCAAAGAATGCATGCATCACAGGGTGACGCGAATCAAAGGATGCATGCATCACAGGGTGACGTGCATCAAAGGATACATGCATCACAGGATGACATGCATCAAAGGATGAATGCATCCCAGGGTGACGTTCATCAAAGAATGCATGCATCCCACCGTGATGTGCATCAAAGTATGCATGCATCCCAGGGTGACATGCATCAAAGAATGCATGCATCCCAGGGTGACGTGCATCAAAGGATGAATGCATCACAGGGTGACGTGCATCAAAGGATGAATGCATCACAGGGTGACGTGCATCAAAGTATGCATGCATCACAGGGTGACGTGCATCAAAGGATGCATGCATCACAGGGTGACGTGCATCAAAGAATGCATGCATCACAGGGTGACATTTATCAAAGGATGCATGCATAACAGGGTGACGTGCATCAAAGGATACATACATCACAGGATGACATGAATCAAAGGATGCATGCATCCCAGGGTGACGTGCATCAAAGGATGCATGCATACCATTGTGATGTGCATCAAAGTATGCATGCGTCACAGGGTGACGTGCATCAAAGGATGAATGCATCACAGTGTGACATGCATCAAAGTATGCATGCATCACTGGGTGACATGCATCAAAGGATGCATGTATCCCAGGGTGACATGTATCAAAGGATGCATGCATCACAGGGTGACGTGCATCAAAGAATGCATGTATCACAGGGTGACGTGCATCAAAGGATGAATGCATCACAGGGTGACACGCATCAAAGGATGCATGCATCACAGGGTGATGTGCATCAAAGGATGCATCACAGGGTGACATGCATCAAAGGATGCATCACAAGGTGACGTGCATCAAAGGATGCATCACAGGTTGACGTGAATCGAAGGATGCATGCATCACAGGATGACGTGCATCGAAGGATGCATGCATCACAGGGTGACGTGCATCAAAGGATGCAATCATCCCAAGGTGACGTGAATCAAAGGATGCATATATCCCAAGTTTACGTGCATCAAAGGATGCATGCATCACAGGGTGATGTGCATCAAAGGATGCATGAATCACAGGGTGACGTGCATCAAAGAATGCATGAATCCCAGGGTGACGTGCATCAAAGGATGCAATCATCCCAAGGTGACGTGAATCAAAGGATGCATATATCCCAAGTTTACGTGCATCAAATGATGCATGCATCCCAGGGTAACGTGCATCAAAGGATGCATGCATCACAGGGTGACGTGCATCAAAGGATGAATGCATCATAGGGTGACGTGCATCAAAGTATGCATGCACATCAGGGTGAAGTGCATCAAAGGATGCATGCATCACAGGGTGACGTGCATCAAAGGATGCATGCATCACAGGGTGACATGCATCAAAGGATACATGCATCACAGGATGACATGCATCAAAGGATGAATGCATCCCAGGGTGACGCGCATCAAAGGATGAATGCATCACAGGGTGATGTGCATCAAAGTATGCATGCATCACAGTGTGAAGTGCATCAAAGGATGCATGCATCACAGGGTGACGCGCATCAAAGGATGCATGCATCACAGGGTGACGTGCATCAAAGGATACATGCATCACAGGATGACATGCATCAAAGGATGAATGCATCCCAGGGTGACATGCATCAAAGAATGCATGCATCTTATCGTGATGTGCATCAAAGTATGCATGCATCCCAGGGTGACATGCATCAAAGAATGCATGAATCCCAGGGTGACGTGCATCAAAGGATGAATGCATCACAGGGTGACGTGCATCAAAGGATGAATGCATCACAGGGTGACGTGCATCAAAGTATGCATGCATCACAGGGTGACGTGCATCAAAGGATGCATGCATCACAGGGTGACGCACATCAAAGGATGCATGCATCACAGGGTGACGTGCATCAAAGAATGCATGCATCACAGGGTGACATCTATCAAAGGATGCATGCATAACAGGGTGACGTGCATCAAAGGATACATACATCACAGGATGACATGAATCAAAGGATGCATGCATCCCAGGGTGACGTGCATCAAAGGATGCATGTATCCCATTGTGATGTGCATCAAAGTATGCATGCATCACAGGGTGACGTGCATCAAAGGATGAATGCATCACAGGGTGACATGCATCAAAGTATGCATGCATCACTGGGTGACATGCATCAAAGGATGCATGTATCCCAGGGTGACATGTATCAAAGGATGCATGCATCACAGGGTGACGTGCATCAAAGAATGCATGCATCACAGGGTGACGTGCATCAAAGGATGAATGCATCACAGGGTGACATGCATCAACGGATGCATCACAGGGTGACACGCATCAAAGGATGCATGTATCACAGGGTGATGTGCATCAAAGGATGCATCACAGGGTGACATGCATCAAAGGATGCATCACAAGGTGACGTGCATCAAAGGATGCATCACAGGTTGACGTGCATCGAAGGATGCATGCATCACAGGGTGACGTGCATCGAAGGATGCATGCATCACAGGGTGATGTGCATCAAAGGATGCATGAATCACAGGGTGACGTGCATCAAAGGATGAATGCATCCCAGGGTGACGTGCATCAAAGAATGCATGCATACCATCATGATGTGCATCAAAGTATGCATGCATCCCAGGGTGACATGCATCAAAGTATGCATGCATCACAGGGTGAAGTGCATCAAAGGATGCATGCATCACAGGGTGACGCGCATCAAAGGATGCATGCATCACAGGGTGACGTGCATCAAAGGATACATGCATCACAGGATGACATGCATCAAAGGATGAATGCATCCCAGGGTGACACGCATCAAAGGATGAATGCATCACAGGGTGACGTGCATCAAAGTATGCATGCATCACAGGGTGAAGTGCATCAAAGGATGCATTCATCTACAGGGTGACGCGCATCAAAGGATGCATGCATCACAGGGTGACGTGCATCAAAGGATACATGCATCACAGGATGACATGCATCAAAGGATGAATGCATCCCAGGGTGACGTGCATCAAAGAATGCATGCATCCCATCGTGATGTACATCATAGTATGCATGCATCCCAGGGTGACATGCATCAAAAAATGCATGCATCCCAGGGTGACGTGCATCAAAGGATGAATGCATCACAGGGTGACGTGCATCAAAGGATGAATGCATCACAGGGTGACGTGCATCAAAGTATGCATGCATCACAGGGTGACGTGCATCAAAGGATGCATGCATCACAGGGTGACGCACATCAAAGGATGCATGCATCACAGGGTGACGTGCATCAAAGAATGCATGCATCACAGGGTGACATCTATCAAAGGATGCATGCATAACAGGGTGACGTGCATCAAAGGATACATACATCACAGGATGACATGAATCGAAGGATGCATGCATCCCAGGGTGACGTGCATCAAAGGATGCATGCATCCCATTGTGATGTGCATCAAAGTATGCATGCGTCACAGGGTGACGTGCATCAAAGGATGAATGCATCACAGGGTGACATGCATCAAAGTATGCATGCATCACTGGGTGACATGCATCAAAGGATGCATGTATCCCAGGTAGACATGTATCAAAGGATGCATGCATCACAGGGTGACGTGCATCAAAGAATTCATGCATCACAGGGTGACGTGCATCAAAGGATGAATGCATCACAGGGTGACATGCATCAACGGATGCATCACAGGGTGACACACATCAAAGGATGCATGCATCACAGGGGGATGTGAATCAAAGGATGCATCACAGGGTGACATGCATCAAAGGATGCATCACAAGGTGACGTGCATCAAAGGATGCATCACAGGTTGACGTGCATCGAAGGATGCATGCATCACATGGTAACGTGCATCGAAGGATGCATGCATCACAGGGTGACGTGCATCAAAGGATGCATCACAGGTTGACGTGCATCAAAGGATGCATGCATCACAGGGTGATGTGCATCAAAGGATGCATGAATCACAGTGTGACGTGCATCAAAGAATGCATGAATCCCAGGGTGACGTGCATCAAAGGATGCAATCATCCCAAGGTGACGTCAATCAAAGGATGCATATATCCCAAGTTGACGTGCATCAAAGGATGCATGCATCCCAGGGTAACGTGCATCAAAGGATGCATGCATCACAGGGTGACGTGCATCAAAGTATGAATGCATCACAGGGTGACGTGCATCAAAGTATGCATGCATATCAGGGTGAAGTGCATCAAAGGATGCATGCATCACAGGGTGACGCGCATCAAAGGATGCATGTATCACAGGGTGACGTGCATCAAAGGATACATGCATCACAGTATGACATGCATCAAAGGATGAATGCATCCCAGGGTGACGCACATCAAAGGATGAATGCATCACAAGGTGACGTGCATCAAAGTATGCATGCATCACAGGGTGAAGTGCATCAAAGGATGCATGCATCACAGGGTGACGTGCATCAAAGGATACATGCATCACAGGATGACATGCATCAAAGGATGAATGCATCCCAGGGTGACGTTCATCAAAGAATGCATGCATCCCACCGTGATGTGCATCAAAGTATGCATGCATCCCAGGGTGACATGCATCAAAGAATGCATGCATCCCAGGGTGACGTGCATCAAAGGATGAATGCATCACAGGGTGACGTGCATCAAAGGATGAATGCATCACAGGGTGACGTGCATCAAAGTATGCATGCATCACAGGGTGACGTGCATCAAAGGATGCATGCATCACAGGGTGACGCACATCAAAGGATGCATGCATCACAGGGTGACGTGCATCAAAGAATGCATGCATCACAGGGTGACATTTATCAAAGGATGCATGCATAACAGGGTGACGTGCATCAAAGGATACATACATCACAGGATGACATGAATCAAAGGATGCATGCATCCCAGGGTGACGTGCATCAAAGGATGCATGCATACCATTGTGATGTGCATCAAAGTATGCATGCGTCACAGGGTGACGTGCATCAAAGGATGAATGCATCACAGTGTGACATGCATCAAAGTATGCATGCATCACTGGGTGACATGCATCAAAGGATGCATGTATCCCAGGGTGACATGTATCAAAGGATGCATGCATCACAGGGTGACGTGCATCAAAGAATGCATGTATCACAGGGTGACGTGCATCAAAGGATGAATGCATCACAGGGTGACACGCATCAAAGGATGCATGCATCACAGGGTGATGTGCATCAAAGGATGCATCACAGGGTGACATGCATCAAAGGATGCATCACAAGGTGACGTGCATCAAAGGATGCATCACAGGTTGACGTGAATCGAAGGATGCATGCATCACAGGGTGACGTGCATCGAAGGATGCATGCATCACAGGGTGACGTGCATCAAATGATGCATCACAGGTTGACGTGCATCAAAGGATGCATGCATCACCGGGTGATGTGCATCAAAGGATGCATGAATCACAGGGTGACGTGCATCAAAGAATGCATGCATCCCATCGTGATGTGCATCAAAGTATGCATGCATACTGACATGCATCAAAGTATGCATGCATCACAGGGTGAAGTGCATCAAAGGTTGCATGCATCACAGGGTGACGCGCATCAAAGGATGCATGCATCACAGGGTGACGTGCATCAAAGGATACATGCATCACAGGATGACATGCATCAAAGGATGAATGCATCCCAGGGTGACACGCATCAAAGGATGAATGCATCACAGGGTGACGTGCATCAAAGTATGCATGCATCACAGGGTGAAGTGCATCAAAGGATGCATGCATCACAGGGTGAGGCGCATCAAAGGATGCATGCATCACAGGGTGATGTGCATCAAAGGATACATGCATCACAGGATGACATGCATCAAAGGATGAATGCATCCCAGGGTGACGTGCATCAAAGAATGCATGCATCCCATCGTGATGTACATCATAGTATGCATGCATCCCAGGGTGACATGCATCAAAAAATGCATGCATCCCAGGGTGACGTGCATCAAAGGATGAATGCATCACAGGGGGACGTGCATCAAAGGATGAATGCATCACAGCGTGACGTGCATCAAAGTATGCATGCATCACAGGGTGACGTGCATCAAAGGATGCATGCATCACAGGGTGACGCACATCAAAGGATGCATGCATCACAGGATGACGTGCATCAAAGAATGCATGCATCACAGGGTGACATCTATCAAAGGATGCATGCGTAACAGGGTGACATGCATCAAAGGATACATACATCACAGGATGACATGCATCAAAGGATGCATGTATCCCAGGGTGACGTGCATCAAAGGATGCATGCATCCCATTGTGATGTGTATCAAAGTATGCATGCATCCCAGTGTGACATGACTCAAAGGATGCATCACAGGTTGATGTGCATCAAAAGATGCATGCAACCCAGGGTGACGTGCATCAAAGGATGCATGCATCCCAGGGTGATGTGCATCAAAGTATGCATGCATCCCATGGTGACACACATCAAAGTATGTATGCATCACAGGGTGACGTGCATCAAATGATGCATGCATCACAGGGTGACGTGCATCAAAGAATGCATGCATCACAGGGTGACGCACATCAAAGGATGTGTGCATCACAGGGTGACGTGCATCAAAGAATGCATGCATCACAGGGTGACATTTATCAAACGATGCATGCATAACAGGGTGACGTGCATCAAAGGATACATACATCACAGGATGACATGAATCAAAGGATGCATGCATCCCAGGGTGACGTGCATCAAAGGATGCATGCATCCCATTGTGATGTGCATCAAAGTATGCATGCGTCACAGGGTGACATGCATCAAAGGATGAATGCATCACAGGGTGACATGCATCAAAGTATGCATGCATCACTGGGTGACATGCATCAAAGGATGCATGTATCCCAGGGTGACATGTATCAAAGGATGCATGCATCACAGGGTGACGTGCATCAAAGAATGCATGCATCACAGGGTGACGTGCATCAAAGGATGAATGCATCACAGGGTGACACGCATCAAAGGATGCATGCATCACAGGGTGATGTGCATCAAAGGATGCATCACAGGGTGACATGCATCAAAGGATGCATCACAAGGTGACGTGCATCAAAGGATGCATCACAGGTTGACGTGCATCGAAGGATGCATGCAACACAGGGTGACGTGCATCGAAGGATGCATGCATCACAGGGTGACGTGCATCAAAGGATGCATCACTGGTTGACGTGCATCAAAGGATGCATGCATCACAGGGTGATGTGCATAAAAGGATGCATGAATCACAGGGTGACGTGCATCAAAGAATGCATGCATCCCATCGTGATGTGCATCAAAGTATGCATGCATCCCAGGGTGACATGCATCAAAGTATGCATGCATCACAGGGTGAAGTGCATCAAAGTATGCATGCATCACAGGGTGACGCGCATCAAAGGATGCATGCATCACAGGGTGACGTGCATCAAAGGATACATGCATCACAGGATGACATGCATCAAAGGATGAATGCATCCCAGGGTGACACGCATCAAAGGATGAATGCATCACAGGGTGACGTGCATCAAAGTATGCATGCATCACAGGGTGAAGTGCATCAAAGGATGCATGCATCACAGGGTGACGCGCATCAAAGGATGCATGCATCACAGGGTGATGTGCATCAAAGGATACATGCATCACAGGATGACATGCATCAAAGGATGAATGCATCCCAGGGTGACGTGCATCAAAGAATGCATGCATCCCATCGTGATGTACATCATAGTATGCATGCATCCCAGGGTGACATGCATCAAAAAATGCATGCATCCCAGGGTGACGTGCATCAAAGGATGAATGCATCACAGGGTGACGTGCATCAAAGGATGAATGCATCACAGGGTGACGTGCATCAAAGTATGCATGCATCACAGGGTGACGTGCATCAAAGGATGCATGCATCACAGGGTGACGCACATCAAAGGATGCATGCATCACAGGGTGACGTGCATCAAAGAATGCATGCATCACAGGGTGACATCTATCAAAGGATGCATGCGTAACAGGGTGACGTGCATCAAAGGATACATACATCACAGGATGACATGCATCAAAGGATGCATGCATCCCAGGGTGACGTGCATCAAAGGATGCATGCATCCCATTGTGATGTGCATCAAAGTATGCATGCATCCCAGTGTGACATGACTCAAAGGATGCATCACAGGTTGATGTGCATCAAAAGATGCATGCAACCCAGGGTGACGTGCATCAAAGGATGCATGCATCCCAGGGTGATGTGCATCAAAGTATGCATGCATCCCATGGTGACACACATCAAAGGATGTATGCATCACAGGGTGACGTGCATCAAAGGATGCATGCATCACAGGGTGACGTGCATCAAAGGATGCATGCATCACAGGGTGACGCACATCAAAGGATGTGTGCATCACAGGGTGACGTGCATCAAAGAATGCATGCATCACAGGGTGACATTTATCAAAGGATGCATGCATAACAGGGTGACGTGCATCAAAGGATACATACATCACAGGATGACATGAATCAAAGGATGCATGCATCCCAGGGTGACGTGCATCAAAGGATGCATGCATCCCATTGTGATGTGCATCAAAGTATGCATGCGTCACAGGGTGACGTGCATCAAAGGATGAATGCATCACAGGGTGACATGCATCAAAGTATGCATGCATCACTGGGTGACATGCATCAAAGGATGCATGTATCCCAGGGTGACATGTATCAAAGGATTCATGCATCACAGGGTGACGTGCATCAAAGAATGCATGCATCACAGGGTGATGTGCATCAAAGGATGCATCACAGGGTGACATGCATCAAAGGATGCATCACAAGGTGACGTGCATCAAAGGATGCATCACAGGTTGACGTGCATCGAAGGATGCATGCATCACAGGGTGACGTGCATCGAAGGATGCATGCATCACAGGGTGACGTGCATCAAAGGATGCATCACAGGTTGACGTGCATCAAAGGATGCATGCATCACAGGGTGATGTGCATCAAAGGATGCATGAATCACAGGGTGACGTGCATCAAAGAATGCATGCATCCCATCGTGATGTGCATCAAAGTATGCATGCATCCCAGGGTGACATGCATCAAAGTATGCATGCATCACAGGGTGAAGTGCATCAAAGGATGCATGCATCACAGGGTGACGCGCATCAAAGGATGCATGCATCACAGGGTGACGTGCATCAAAGGATACATGCATCACAGGATGACATGCATCAAAGGATGAATGCATCCCAGGGTGACACGCATCAAAGGATGAATGCATCACAGGGTGACGTGCATCAAAGTATGCATGCATCACAGGGTGAAGTGCATCAAAGGATGCATGCATCACAGGGTGACGCGCATCAAAGGATGCATGCATCACAGGGTGATGTGCATCAAAGGATACATGCATCACAGGATGACATGCATCAAAGGATGAATGCATCCCAGGGTGACGTGCATCAAAGAATGCATGCATCCCATCGTGATGTACATCATAGTATGCATGCATCCCAGGGTGACATGCATCAAAAAATGCATGCATCCCAGGGTGACGTGCATCAAAGGATGAATGCATCACAGGGTGACGTGCATCAAAGTATGCATGCATCCCAGGGTGACATGCATCAAAATATGCATGCATCCCAGGGTGACGTGCATCAAAGGATGAATGCATCACAGGGTGACGTGCATCAAAGGATGAATGCATCACAGGGTGACGTGCATCAAAGTATGCATGCATCACAGGGTGACGTGCATCAAAGGATGCATGCATCACAGGGTGACGCACATCAAAGGATGCATGCATCACAGGGTGACGTGCATCAAAGAATGCATGCATCACAGGGTGACATCTATCAAAGGATGCATGCGTAACAGGGTGACGTGCATCAAAGGATACATACATCACAGGATGACATGCATCAAAGGATGCATGCATCCCAGGGTGACGTGCATCAAAGGATGCATGCATCCCATTGTGATGTGCATCAAAGTATGCATGCATCCCAGTGTGACATGACTCAAAGGATGCATCACAGGTTGATGTGCATCAAAAGATGCATGCAACCCAGGGTGACGTGCATCAAAGGATGCATGCATCCCAGGGTGATGTGCATCAAAGTATGCATGCATCCCATGGTGACACACATCAAAGGATGTATGCATCACAGGGTGACGTGCATCAAAGGATGCATGCATCACAGGGTGACGTGCATCAAAGGATGCATGCATCACAGGGTGACGCACATCAAAGGATGTGTGCATCACAGGGTGACGTGCATCAAAGAATGCATGCATCACAGGGTGACATTTATCAAAGGATGCATGCATAACAGGGTGACGTGCATCAAAGGATACATACATCACAGGATGACATGAATCAAAGGATGCATGCATCCCAGGGTGACGTGCATCAAAGGATGCATGCATCCCATTGTGATGTGCATCAAAGTATGCATGCGTCACAGGGTGACGTGCATCAAAGGATGAATGCATCACAGGGTGACATGCATCAAAGTATGCATGCATCACTGGGTGACATGCATCAAAGGATGCATGTATCCCAGGGTGACATGTATCAAAGGATGCATGCATCACAGGGTGACGTGCATCAAAGAATGCATGCATCACAGGGTGACGTGCATCAAAGGATGAATGCATCACAGGGTGACACGCATCAAAGGATGCATGCATCACAGGGTGATGTGCATCAAAGGATGCATCACAGGGTGACATGCATCAAAGGATGCATCACAAGGTGACGTGCATCAAAGGATGCATCACAGGTTGACGTGCATCGAAGGATGCATGCATCACAGGGTGACGTGCATCGAAGGATGCATGCATCACAGGGTGACGTGCATCAAAGGATGCATCACAGGTTGACGTGCATCAAAGGATGCATGCATCACAGGGTGATGTGCATCAAAGGATGCATGAATCACAGGGTGACGTGCATCAAAGAATGCATGCATCCCATCGTGATGTGCATCAAAGTATGCATGCATCCCAGGGTGACATGCATCAAAGTATGCATGCATCACAGGGTGAAGTGCATCAAAGGATGCATGCATCACAGGGTGACGCGCATCAAAGGATGCATGCATCACAGGGTGACGTGCATCAAAGGATACATGCATCACAGGATGACATGCATCAAAGGATGAATGCATCCCAGGGTGACACGCATCAAAGGATGAATGCATCACAGGGTGACGTGCATCAAAGTATGCATGCATCACAGGGTGAAGTGCATCAAAGGATGCATGCATCACAGGGTGACGCGCATCAAAGGATGCATGCATCACAGGGTGATGTGCATCAAAGGATACATGCATCACAGGATGACATGCATCAAAGGATGAATGCATCCCAGGGTGACGTGCATCAAAGAATGCATGCATCCCATCGTGATGTACATCATAGTATGCATGCATCCCAGGGTGACATGCATCAAAAAATGCATGCATCCCAGGGTGACGTGCATCAAAGGATGAATGCATCACAGGGTGACGTGCATCAAAGGATGAATGCATCACAGGGTGACGTGCATCAAAGTATGCATGCATCACAGGGTGACGTGCATCAAAGGATGCATGCATCACAGGGTGACGCACATCAAAGGATGCATGCATCACAGGGTGACGTGCATCAAAGAATGCATGCATCACAGGGTGACATCTATCAAAGGATGCATGCGTAACAGGGTGACGTGCATCAAAGGATACATACATCACAGGATGACATGCATCAAAGGATGCATGCATCCCAGGGTGACGTGCATCAAAGGATGCATGCATCCCATTGTGATGTGCATCAAAGTATGCATGCATCCCAGTGTGACATGTCTCAAAGGATGCATCACAGGTTGATGTGCATCAAAAGATGCATGCAACCCAGGGTGACGTGCATCAAAGGATGCATGCATCCCAGGGTGATGTGCATCAAAGTATGCATGCATCCCATGGTGACACACATCAAAGGATGTATGCATCACAGGGTGACGTGCATCAAAGGATGCATGCATCACAGGGTGACGTGCATCAAAGAATGCATGCATCACAGGGTGACGTCTATCAAAGGATGTATGCATCACAGGGTGACGTGCATCAAAGGATGCATGCATCACAGGGTGACGTGCATCAAAGGATGCATGAATCACAGGGTGACGTGCATCAAAGGATGCAATCATCCCAGGGTGACGTGAATCAAAGGATGCATATATCCCAAGGTGATGTGCATCAAAGGATGCATGCATCCCAGTGTAACGTGCATCAAAGGATGCATGCATCACAGGGTGAATGCATCAAAGAATGAATGCATCACAGGATGACGTGCATCAAAGTATGCATGCATCACAGGGTGACGTGCATCAAAGAATGCTTGCATCACAGGGTGACGCGCATCAAAGGATGCATGCATCACAGGGTGACGTGCATCAAAGAATGCATGCATCACAGGGTGACGTCTATCAAAGGAAGCATGCATAACAGGGTGACGTGATTCAAAGGATACATGCATCACAGGATGACATGCATCAAAGGATGAATGCATCCCAGGGTGACGTGCAACAAAGGATGCATGCATCCCATTGTGATGTGCATCAAAGTATGCATGCATCCCAGGGTGACATGCATCAAAGAATGCATGCATCCAAGGGTGACGTGCATCAAATGTTGCATGCATCCCAGGGTGACGTGCATCAAAGGATGCATGCATCCCAGTGTGACATGACTCAAAGGATGCATCACAGGTTGATGTGCATCAAAAGATGCATGCAACCCAGGGTGACGTGCATTAAAGGATACATGCATCCCAGGGTGATGTGCATCAAAGTATGCATGCATCCCATGGTGACACACATCAAAGGATGTATGCATCACAGGGTGACGTGCATCAAAGGATGCATGCATCACAGGGTGACGTGCATCAAAGGATGAATGCATCACAGGGTGACGTGCATCAAAGTATGCATGCATCACAGGGTGACGTGCATCAAAGGATGCATGCATCACAGGGTGACGCGCATCAAAGGATGCATGCATCACAGGGTGACGTGCATCAAAGAATGCATGCATCACAGGGTGACGTCTATCAAAGGATGCATGCATAACAGGGTGACGTGATTCAAAGGATGCATATATCCCAAGGTGATGTGCATCAAAGGATGCATGCATCCCAGTGTAACGTGCATCAAAGGATGCATGCATCACAGGGTGAATGCATCAAAGAATGAATGCATCACAGGATGACGTGCATCAAAGTATGCATGCATCACAGGGTGACGTGCATCAAAGAATGCTTGCATCACAGGGTGACGCGCATCAAAGGATGCATGCATCACAGGGTGACGTGCATCAAAGAATGCATGCATCACAGGGTGACGTCTATCAAAGGAAGCATGCATAACAGGGTGACGTGATTCAAAGGATACATGCATCACAGGATGACATGCATCAAAGGATGAATGCATCCCAGGGTGACGTGCAACAAAGGATGCATGCATCCCATTGTGATGTGCATCAAAGTATGCATGCATCCCAGGGTGACATGCATCAAAGAATGCATGCATCCAAGGGTGACGTGCATCAAATGTTGCATGCATCCCAGGGTGACGTGCATCAAAGGATGCATGCATCCCAGTGTGACATGACTCAAAGGATGCATCACAGGTTGATGTGCATCAAAAGATGCATGCAACCCAGGGTGACGTGCATTAAAGGATACATGCATCCCAGGGTGATGTGCATCAAAGTATGCATGCATCCCATGGTGACACACATCAAAGGATGTATGCATCACAGGGTGACGTGCATCAAAGGATGCATGCATCACAGGGTGACGTGCATCAAAGGATGAATGCATCACAGGGTGACGTGCATCAAAGTATGCATGCATCACAGGGTGACGTGCATCAAAGGATGCATGCATCACAGGGTGACGCGCATCAAAGGATGCATGCATCACAGGGTGACGTGCATCAAAGAATGCATGCATCACAGGGTGACGTCTATCAAAGGATGCATGCATAACAGGGTGACGTGATTCAAAGGATACATGCATCACAGGATGACATGCATCAAAGTATGAATGCATCCCAGGGTGACATGCATCAAAGGATGCATGCATCCCATTGTGATGTACATCAAAGTATGCATGCATCCTAGGGTGACATGCATCAAAGAATACATGCATCCCAGGGTGACGTGCATCAAATGTTGCATGCATCCCAGGGTGATGTAAATCAAAGGATGCATGCATCCCAGTGTGACATGACTCAAAGGATGCATCACAGGTTGATGTGCATCAAAAGATG